>JAQQSK010008726.1:0-13388 GCA_028658325.1 Potorous gilbertii
TTTCAAAAGCAGAGTTAGCCAAGTGGAAAAAGAGGTGCAAAAGCTCACTGAAGAAAATAGTTCTCTCAAAATTAGAATGGAACAGATGGAGGCCAATGACTTTCTGAGAAACCAAGAAATCACAAAACAAAACCAAAAGGATAATTGTGAATTATAATACCACTGCTCCCACTACTCATATTTGGGGTAAATGAGGAGGAGAAGGCAGGCAGCTGTCCTTTCATAGTTGATTCTTCTCTCTTTGTCCTGGTGAGCTGGGAACAGGGAGGCTCAGAGGGAGTTAGGCAAATGAGGTGGTGGGGACAGACACTTCATAATCATTAGCTTTAAAGATGTCTACTGGTTGTTCCTGGAGGTGGTTGACTCTTGTCCGTAAGGCTCCAAGAAGACCAAAATGGTATCACCGTGTTGGAGTTAAGGTACAGTGTGTCCTACTGTGGCCGATTAGAGCACTATGAGCTCAGAAGGCTTCATCACCGGCAGGCACAACTAGTTCATAGGAACGTTTGAAGTGGAGGTGGCTCTAAATGTGCACATCTTTTCAGAAGATCTGTTCATTTCTGAATATATGCCCAGAGTCCAACTCCTGTTTCCTCTCTCTCAGACATTCAGCATTTATTAAGTGCCAATGATGTTCCAGGTACTGAGCTAAATGCTGAAGATGTAAAGAAAAGCAAATGCAAAGACAATAAACACAACCAGTCCCTGTTCTCCAGGACTCCATGATCTACCTCATTCCCTTCCCCATAATTCTCCCACCCAACCTAGAGCCTTTGGCCCATTGCCTTTGTCAGACTACACTTGACCATCTCCCTGCCCACAACACTGGTGGAATTCATTAGCTCCTTCATTCTAATTCAGTCCAGCAAGTCATGCTTAAGTGCCAGGCAATATGCTAGATTCTGGGGACATAAAGTTGAAAGGTAAAACAACTTCTCCCTCCAAGGACCTTCCATTCTTTTGGCAGTTTCTTGAACTTTAGAGCACCAGAAGTGAGGAGAACTTGGCTTCTAATCCCACCTGTGAAAGTGACTTTTTATAGGACCATGAACAAACAATTTAACTGCTTAGTACCTCAGTTTCCTCATCTGTAAAAAGAAGGGTTGGATTGGTTAGCCTCTCAATTTTCTTCTAGATTTAGTCCTTGGAAGTCCTACAAAGTACAGTACTCCACTCAAACTCTCCTTTGTGGGTGGACACACAAGATTTGATGACCAATGGAGGAAGTGTGTGTCCCAGGAAGATGGCAGAGAGGACTAGGTTAGGGTGAAACTGTGAAAAGGACTGGGCACTTCAGCACCTGGATTCTCTTCGTTCCCAATCCTATAGTCTGTCATGTTTCCTTTTCCATTAGACACTCCTGCTTAGACCTTTCTTAAACACTTTTTGTCATCAAGTTCCACTCAGGGATTGCCTTCAGCGAAGTCATATTCTTGGCCTGGAGATGCTTGATAAAAGATGTTGATGGAACCAATGGTGTGGGTCTCAGGAATCATCATTATGTTAAAATCTACTAACTTTGGGAAAACAAACCCAAAACTCAATCTGCAGCCAATTCTATTTTAAAAAGAAACAATTGGAGGTTGGAGGTGTACTTAAAGAGAGAGAAATACAAATCATGATGTCCTACTTCTCTACCTTGTAGGACTAGGAAATATCATACTCTTAAATAAATAGCATATATGATTTTTGAAAATAGGGGAATTCCAGTCTTATCTTTATATACCAGGGACTGTCATAGCGCCTGGCACAAAGTTGGCATGTAGCAAATTCTGGTAGAACGAAATTTAATCAACCAAAAACATAATAAAACATCAATCATATATTTTAAGTTAGGAGAGGGAGAGGCAAAAGGAAGAAACAGGTATCAGGACAAGAGAGCAGACAGAAAGAAATCGTAGGAGATACACATGAACACATAGGTAGAGACACCTCCTTCCTCCCTACTCACACACAAGAGACAAAGAGGGATTCCAGTGTGGAAGGAGATGAAAAGGGCCATCAGAGTGTGATGAGGGTGGGAAGAGGGGGTCCCTTGACTCTATCCCTATGAATTGCTGAGCCAAGGACGTTTGTATGGGCTGAAAATGCAGCCTCAATGTTTGCTGAAGGCTTCAGAGGCTGCTATTCATTTTTCTAGAATAACTCCTCCAGAAAAACAAAATGAGAGAGAGCAGAGAAGGAAGGATGCAAAGGCAAAGACCAATGAAAGTTCAAAGGAAAGCTGCTGTCACCTCTCTAAATGAAATGTTGGCAATTTTGTAATTTAAAGTTTGGATTCATTACCCAAGGTTGGAACTTGGGATGTTGGCACTTTTGGAAAAATGCCCTCCTTTTCAGTGCAGAATTCTTTGTGTTTTCTGTTCTGGGAAGTACAGAGCACTTCATGTTATTTTCATGAAAAATAAATGTTCTTTTATAGAACAGCATGTTTCTCCTCTGATCTTTTCTGAAATCACTAAGAACCTTTAAAGTCTTGTGTTTTTACAACAGGCACAAACGATAACAATGCTTTTTGGTACTTTCCTGTGGGCTTATAACTTAGCCCAAGAGCTCAGACCTTGTATTTCCCATTACTGGTTAGTGGAAGGCACTCAGTCAGTTAGCGTGGGATGCCCTCAACGGTATGGACATGGAATGGAAGGAAGCCAGTGGGCAGTTTATGGATAGCTCATATTATATCTGTACCTATATTTCTCCCACTTTTCTCTCTGCTATGCTCTCATCTGTATGGATGTCACTGCCTTCACACAGCTCAGAACTCCCTCCCTCCAAAGTGTTTTCTCCTCTGCCTCAGCAATTAGCCTTTCTTCTAGCCTGATTAACACTTCTCCTTGTCTTTTCTCCCCATCATTACAAATAAGCATCTTGATCATCTTGCACCATTTCAATATGTTTTAACAACCAATCTAATTTTACCCACATAGGGATAGATTCCTTCCCTTATGGTAACCCCCTGCCTTTAAATGTAGCTGTTCTGCAAACTACATGCCAACACATCCCAAAGCATAAACAATGTGTACAGGGCTAGAAGGAAAATAGGCAAAAATATTCCAGTGTGTCCACAGATCTCCACCTGCTTAGTTTCCATGATTAATGAAATGGTTTTAAGAAGCAATATTTATTAAAATTCACCAAGCATCTCACAAGCAGATACCTGCAGTGTACAAAGTCCCATGCTAGTCTCTGAAAATACAAAGGTAAAACCAAGAAAACGTTATCCTTCAGGGAAGGGCACTTACATTTTACCCAGGTGAGAAGGGTGTGTGTGTGTGTGTGTGTGTGCATGTGTGTGTGTGTGTGTGTGTACAGTTAAGAGGTAATTCAAATAAGATTGAGGGGTGAGAGGAAAGGATAGAGCCGCACAGGACTCTGGGAAACTTTGGGAGTTGGTGGATAACAGGGCACTTTAAGCTGGGGCAGCGGTAGATAGGAATCAGGGAAAGCTTTGTTGTAAAAATGAATGGTTGCTGAACACTGGAGAGCGCTATTACAAGTAAAGTGATGGTGGTGTGTGTCCTTGACAGGTGGGCAGCCTATGTTAATTCACTCAGGTAGGAAGTAGCACATCAAGTTTAGGAGCCAGTTGGAAGTCTGACTTGTTTGAAATTCAGAGAGCTTTAAGGGGAGTCACATGCAATCAATTTGGAAAGGGTGAGGCATAGCCCAACGCTACATGGCCTCAAATGCTGGCCTGAGGAGTTTCTCATGTATCCTAGAAGTAATGAGGAGACAAAGAAGAATGTAGAGTCCGGGAGTTCTATGTACCTTTACCTTAGGTAGATTATCACTATTTGTGTATCATGAGCTTCAATTGCCTCATGCCTAAGATCCAGACAATAATCCTGGTGGATCTTTTCTCTATGGACTGCTGTGAGCCCCGGGGGAATCAAGTACTTTCTAGACTTAAAAATCAGCAGTTGTTTACTGTTTGTAAACGTTACCTCCATCGGTCCTTTGAGTTTGGTGTGGTGCAACCAGGAACATCTCCATTTCTCCTTCTTGTACAAGTGCCTGTGACTGCCTTTACTTATTCCTCCGGAAGGATTTCTTAAGATAACCTTTCCAACTGAATCTTTCACTGTAAGTACTAAAAACCGACTAAGCCAAACACTAGCGGTGCATGCCACATTCCAACCTGCAGTCATCCACCCTCTTACCAAAAGAAGAGCAGAGTGCTCCTTGGTCATTTCTCTGTACCATCCCCATTTTACAGAGAAAGAGTCTGAAGGAGGTTAGGAAGTTAGGAAGCCTGAGACAGAACATTGGCAGTGACGTTCCATGGGCCTGGGAAGGTGAGGCGGATGTACAAGGTTACAACATCATTGTTGGTTATTATGACCTAGAGGACTTCTCATGTGCATTGAGAAGCAGACACTCCCCATTATCTGCACTATTTTGCCTGGCCTTCCAATCCCAGCTCAATCCCTTTCCAATCTGTCTTGGTGGGGAAAACAATGACTCAATCACTTCATAAACAAGTCTCACTAAAGCCTTGTGGGAGGATTGACTAGTTTTGTTGAGACTTGTTACTTCTGTGGCTGGAGCAAACATTTTCCCCACCATGGACAATTCAGAGGTTTTAGGGTGTGGGTGGATGGGGAATGCTGAAGAAAGTACAGCCAGTTTAGGATCAGCACCAGGTCATTGATAACTGGGAGAAGGGGAAAGATAACGTTGAGGAAGACGGTACACACTAGGTAAATGCTTCTACTCTCCCAAAACTGGCATTCTGAATGACAAGGGAACAAATGGAAGATAAGGAGGGTGGGAGGTGCTAAGGGCAAATTTAAAAGGATCTGACTTCAAGTTTTTGCTCATTGAGTTAATGACTGATGAGAAGTCACTTTTCTGGGCCTCTGTTTGGTAAGCCTGAATGGGCAGTAGAGGCCATTCCTCTTACTCCTCTTAGTCCAGTGCCCTCATTTTATAAAAGTTGATGCCACCTTGGTTCCTCGTTCCAGAGCTGCAGGAGAGACCAGGCTGCAGCAAAGGCTGTGGTCATAGCTGCCAGGTGGGGCAGTGGGTGAGTGCTATGGCGGAGATGTCCAGGGGGTCAGAAATGAGAGGATTCAAGTGCTCTGATGGCAGAGACTCTTCCATTTGTATTTATACTGTTCATGCCCAGTGCCTAGTGTAGTATGGAAACACAACTGGTACTTACTGATTGTATCCTGAATTGACTTGAATTCACTTTATGCGAATGAATCTGGTTTCAATATCCATCAGGTTAGGTGACCCGCAGGATTCTCACTGCTGCTTCTGTTGTAGCTCCAAGAGCTCACTGGCAAACACATCATGAGCCTCTAAAGATAAGGGTGTGGGCTATCCATTCAGACTCCCTTTTTTCCAAACCAGGCCATCAAACCACACATGCAAGTTAGCCACAAACCATGTGGGTGAATATGTCCCCTTGCTCCAGTGCTCTGTGTGGTCTGTCCTGGCATTGCTCTCCAGATGGGTGATTTCAGTTTGGGGTCTGGTGTTTATCTCGAATGTTCACTGCTGGGCTCTCCATGGTGACAGGCATCTCTTGGTTTTACTGGACTGACCTTTAGTGCCTTCAGTAGAACCAAGGTGAAGCCACTAAGAAAAGAAAAATAAAAGTTATATACGCAGGACTCAAGGACTAGATACAGTTTGAGGTTTTCTTGAAGTTCCTGGACATTTTGTGTGTCATTGATGACTCTGGGAGCAGTAGCCTGTCTACTCCACAGCTGGGTATGTTCCAAGGCCTTTCTCAGTTCCAAAGTGGGTATGTGAAGAAGATTATAGATTTAGAGGAGGAGCATGATGGGAGCCACAACAATTACACTCCTTTTTGTGGGCACCCCTTTTTCAGTAGCAAGATGACTGCCATGTTTTCTGTGCCTGAGAGACTGGACTGTGAAGATGGCAATACGCAAAACTGTTATGATGCAATTCTAATTAAGTCAATTTAACAAGCATTTATTAAATGCCTACTGTATGCAAAACCCTATGCTAAGGTCTGACGATAAAAATGAGGGCAAAATCACTTCCTGCCATTAATGTGGTTGTAATCAAATAAGGAAGACAACGTGCAAATAAGTATGCAAGCAAGAAGGCAGCATGCGAGCAAACAACTGGGTAGGGAGATAGAGAGACAGGCAGGCAGAAAAATAGGTAGATAGATAGGTAGGTAGGTAGATAGATAGGTAGGTGGGTAGGTAGATAGATGAACAGACAGACAGAGAGAGAGAGAAAGAGAGAGAGAGAGAGATAATCTCAAAAGGAAGACTAGTGGCACCAAGGGAAGTAAGGAGGGGCTTCTAGAAAGTAGAATCTAAGATGCCTTAAGGGAAAACTTTTGGGGCTTGGAGGGCATCCAGGGAACAGCCAGTGACAATGCATGAAGTAAAAAAAAAGCACTGTGTCTGAGGAAGATCTAGGAGGGCAGTTACCACTAACAGGCAGCCAGTAGAGTTGACTGAATGTGGGGCAGGGTGTGTAAAGGTCAGACTTGCTCTTTAGGAAGATCATTTGGACAGCTGAGAGAGGATAGACTGGTTTGGGGAGAAACTTTCTTCAGAGACCATCTGGCAGACTATTGTAATAGTCAAGGTATGGGGTAATGAGGCCCTATGTACTTGGCTGGGTAGCAAGATGGTACAGTAAATAAAAGGGTGAGCCTGGAGTTAGGAACTCTCATCATCCTGAGTTCAAATCTGGCCTCAGACACTAGCTGTGTGACCCTGGCCTAGTCATTTAACCCTGTTTGCCTCAGTTTCTTTATCTGTAAAATGAACGGGAGAAGGAAATGGCAAACCAGCCACTAGCTAAGACAGTGGATTTAGGAGGCAGCATATGGCCCTGAGCTAAGCCAATAAAGACCCAAATGGAGTCTCAGAGTCAGACACAACTGAATACCAATAATATATTTGTACTTCTGAGGTATTTATTAAACTCCTCAACTCTAAGAGACTGATGTGATATAATCCAACTTTCCTTAGTGAAGTGTGTGTGTATGGGGGAGTAGGTGGGAGGGTGTGTATGAGCATGTGAGTGGGGTAGATATGGAGTGTGGATGTGTTTTAACTAGAGCTGTGGTTTTTATTTTTATCGTTTTTGGTATGGTTTACTCCCCGTAAAGAAATTCCCTCTGCCAATGCAGACATATCATGGAGAGCATTTGAGCACTTTATGGGGGTCCAGAGAGGTCCAGTGATTTGCTCTGCATGACCCAACCAATGTGCCTCAGAGGCAGGATGGGAACCCAGGGCTTCTGCACACTACACCAAACCACCTTAAGAGTCATTTTTTTAAGGGAACAGAAAGTGATATCTGGTAAGCATCAGCATGTAGACTTCAGAACTGAGCTTCATTTGCTTGTTGGTGCAGAATGTATTGAAATTATCAATGATATTTCTGTTCATCCCTCCATTGGAGTCTATCAAGCCCTAAGTCTAAGTCAGCTGATAAGAATGATCAATAATGAAGTCTCATAGAGTCTGAGCTTCCTGGGATGTTAGTAACCCTCTGTTCCAAGAGGAAACAGTAGAGAGCACTGAATTTGGAGCCAGAGACAGCCTGTGAAGAGGGAGGGACGTTCCGTGTGAGACTCTGGGGGCCTTGGAACATTTCTGACTTAGTCACAGTTTCATTTGGATAACAGTTCGGGTACAGACAAGAGCAGACTAAAGAGCCTGGATTATTTTTTTCTTTGCAGTTGCACAAAACTGCCTAATGATGAAATACCCATGAAGATTAGGACGGAATTCCTTAATGCCACAGGGCAGCCTGGGGCAATCTGCACAATGGAATATAGGTCCATAATGACATTCGAAGGAGAATGAATGCTTGAGGCTGCCCAATTCATAATAGGAAGAAAATGCCATGCAGAATTGCTTCCATGACTCCATGAACAATCCTCACAGGCTGTCCACCTTGGGATTCCAGAGGCCACTGACTCCAACCCACATTGGAGTACAAGCTACTTATGTGACTTCCTTTTGTATCTGTTCGAGGTCCAGGAGACAGTTTATCTTATACTGAGATGTTGGGCGGGTCGATTTATGGCTAAGATGATTGATCTTTTATGTTGTTGTTTAGTCATTTCAGGTGTGTCAGACTCTTTGGGACACGTTTTGGGGTTTTCTTGGCAAAGAGACTAGAATGGCTTTCCACTTCCTTCTCCTGCTAGTTTATAGAGGAGGAAACTGACACAACAGGGTTAAATGACTTGGCCTGGTGTGACACAGCTACTAAGTATCTGGGCAAATTTGAGCTCAAGATGGGTCTTCTTGACTCCAGGCCTGGAGTTCTATCCACTGAGCTACCTGCTGATACTTTATTTTTATTTTTATTTTTATTTTATTTATTTATAAATGTTCTACAATCACTTCCTTAAAATTAAGATTTTATCCCCCCACACCTTCCCCCCCTTACTCCCCTCCCTCCCCATGACAGCATACAATTCTGTATAGGTTCAGCATATACTTTCCTATTGAGCATATTTTCACTATAGTGATGCTGATACTTTATATCCCTCAGCAACACAACAATATTCTGTACCCTGATTAGAGGCAGGCAGGGGCCCATAACTGTGGTTGGGACAGCCATGAACCTTCGTTAGGAGTTGTCTAGAACACTCCTAACACCTCAAGATCTCTTCACTTACATTCATTCTCTCCCTTGTTTCAGTCTTAGTCAAGCTCATTCCTTCAGGTACATCCTTACAGTATGTATGTACATATGTACACTTGTACTATGTGCGTATGTGCATATGTATGCATGCACACATGCATATGTCTATCTACATGTCTATGCGAAGATGAATTATGCTTGTGTCTTTGATCCAGTGCCTTCCTGTCTGTTTTAGGTAATTCCCTCTTTGGTCATGCCCTGTCCCTCCCTCAACCTCATCCTGATTTTGTCTATTCAATCCTTTGTTGTCTACAATATCCTCATGTCTCCTCAATCTGTAATACCGCAGCCCCCCCAAAAAAACCCTCCACCATCCTTCACGTAAAGCCTGGAATTCCATCAGGTTTTATCAGTCACATGTTTATAGAGCACCTACTGTGTGCAACAGCCTATGCTAGGAACTGAATTCCAAAGAAAAAGAAGAAAGGACAGCCCTGTCCTTAAGAAGCGCATCAGTGTGTGCCTGTTTTCAATTCTTTTTCTGTGCTCTAGGCTCCCTTATTGTTCTCTTTCACCTTGGCTAGTAAACCCACCATTCTATTAAAGTGACTTTTCAAAGGTCATTAATGATCTTGTAAAGAATCAGTTACATGGCCTTTTCTCCATCCTCATGTTCCCTGACCTCTCCACAATCTGTGTTACTGCTGACCACTATCCCCTCCTTTTGGCCATCCTTTGTTGCTTTGGATATTCTTCTCTCAGGCTCTCCTCCTACCCGTCTGACTTGCGGGATCATCTCATCATTCTCTTCAGCAGTTAACCATAGCTCTGCTCTAACTTCCCTTCTCAAATTTCTCTACACATTTTCTTGGTGATCTTGGCCCCAACAGGATCAATTATCTTTATGCCATTGTCTTCCCACTCTATGAATACGTTTGAATTCTCTTTCCTCAATTTCATCACCAACTGCCTGCTGGACATCATCAAATGAACGTTCCCTGTGTATCACAAATGCAACAGGTTAAAGACTGAATGCCTCTCCTTCCCCTATTCTACTTCTCCATACTTTCTTATGTCTATAATGGGTGTTACCATCCTCCCAGCCTTCCAGTTCACAATGACAGACTTCTCCTGCACCCTGAATTCTTCCTCACCCTCCAAATATGATAAGTTGGAAACTCTGGCTCTCTTGTGCTTTGCAGCATTCCTTACATCTCTTCATGACTCTCCATGCAGATGGTAACCATTCAGGACTTCAGCATCTTTGACATTGGGATAGCTTCCTATTTTCCAGTGCTGCCTTCTTGAATCCATCCACTTTATAGCTTTTCTTTCCAACCCCAAAGTCTGACTTTCCCCTTCCCTTGTTTAAAATCTTTTAATTATTCCCCATTGCCTCTA
Organism: Potorous gilbertii; assembly: GCA_028658325.1. Classification (NCBI taxonomy): domain Eukaryota; kingdom Metazoa; phylum Chordata; class Mammalia; order Diprotodontia; family Potoroidae; genus Potorous; species Potorous gilbertii. The sequence goes on from JAQQSK010008726.1 coordinate 10,006, forward strand.
GGTTAAAATTCACACTTGCTACCCTGACATTTCAGGCTCACCACAGTTTGGTTTCAACCTATCTCCCATGAAGAAAATACTTTCCTTCTTCCATTCTAAATTCCAACAAGGTTGTACAAATAGGGCCATGGATGGAGAGAGGGAAGGAGCTATCAATGGCATCTAAATCTGTCTTTTCATTTTTTTCAGTTTAGCAAATTATCCCTCATGGAGGCCTCTTAGTGGTTAGCAGTGCAGTTGGCCAGAGTGCTGGGCTTGAAGTCAAGAAGGTTATTATTTGAGGTTATTATTCAGTTATGATCCCGTAGACTTGTCCAAGGGGATTTTTTTGGCAAAGATACTAGAGAGATTTGTAATTTCCTTCTCCAGTGTGTCCCATTTTACAGATGAGGATCTGATGTAAATAGGAATTAAATGACTTGCCCAGGGTCATACAGCTCGTAAGTATCTGAGCTTAGATTTGAACTCAAGTCTTCCTGACATGAGACCTGGGACTCTGTCCACTGTGCCATCAAGAAGACTTGATTCCAAGCTTGGTCTCAGACACTGAGTGATCCTTCACTTCACCTCTGCCTCAGTTTCCTCAGCTGTAAAATGGGAATAATATTAGCCCCTACCCTCTAGGGTTGTTGTGAGGTCAGTGGAGGTACTATTCGTAAAGTACTTTGCAAAGCTTCAAGCCCAAGATCACATGGGGAGGAAGTATCTGAGACTGGATTTGAGCCTCTGTCCAAATCTCCATTGCATACTCTTTCTACAGCCTCATTCAGGATCACCATTCCATCTTTTCTATTAGTGTCTTTGGATAGATTTCACTTTGTTCTTGGAAAGTTCTTCTTTTTCAAGGTGAAACAACAGAAAAGAGAACTATATTTAGAGTTCAAATTATATTGAGTTTAAATCCTTACTCTGACACTGCCTGTGTGAATGTGTGGAGTTTACTTAACTTCCCTGGGCCTCAGGTTACTCAACCATAAAATGAGGAAGCTGGTGTAGACAGCCTCAGAAACTCCTTCCACCTTTGGAGGGTCAACACTTAGAGTTTTTGGAAACCTGTTTCCTTTCAAGTTTCAGGCACCAGGTAACCTTCCTTGGTAAAGCCAGTCCCTCTCTCCCACCTCCACTTTGTGCTCAGTTCCACCTTACGTCTCATATGTATATATGCATGTGTAATATATATACATGTACATACATACACACCTACACACATGCATACACATGTGTATACATATATACGTATACACCCATACATATACACAAACACAGACACATGGGTATATACCATCTTGCACAATTTCTCATTTACATCCAATCTGTCCCTACTTGTATTTTACTTCTTAGTGGCTAATTTTTATTTTTCTCTTGGAAAGTAAGTTCCTTGAGGACACGGCTGGTTTATTGTTAGAATGTAAACACCAATTTCATTGTGCATATTATTGAAAAATGTTTCTTAAACTGAATAAGATCTCCGGGATCAGGACCATGGATTTAGGGCTAACTGCTTGGTGAGGAGCAGTATACCAGGGAGGCCATGTTGGTAAGGAGGCAGAAGCAGGGAAAGACCTAGAGATTCCCTCAAATTCCAAAGGAAAAGGTAAAAACCAACAATACAGAATCAGAGAATCTCCTTTGGATTCTCATAACAGCAAAGAAAGGTTCGCTCAGCTAATAAAGGCTATTGAGACAGGTTTATGGAGCTGAATCATAAATCATCTCTTGGTATATCAGAGTGAGGCAGCAGACTCCCAGGATGCACCAGGCTCTGAGGGTGGAGATAGAATCCACAATCCAGGATGAAAGCAAGAATCTGCTAACTCAGTCGTGAAGCAAATTGGTGGTAAGGTCTGAGCAATGCAGATAGTTTGCTGAGCTTTGTTTATCCATAGAGAGCTGAGGGTGGGGTTCAGGGTGGGGGGGTTGAGTGAGGAGGGGAATTGCAGGTTGATTGATTGCAGTGATATATGGGACTGAGTCACACCTGCAAGTGTAGGAAACTTCAGTTCATATCTTCAGGGAGACAGTGGTGCTCAGCAGAGAGGAACTAGAGGTCCTGGGTTCAAATCCCAGTTCTATTACTTCTGTATGACCTTAGACAAGCCACTTGAATTCCCATGATCTTAATTTCTTCACTTGTAAACAGAGGGAGTTGGACTAGAGTTGACAGCTTTCTGAACCCATCTGAACCAGAGTCCCTGGAGTTATCAAAGTCCAAGACTTAGATCTTAGAGTGAAAGAGCTGCAGACATAAAAAAGCCCTGGAGGAAAAGGATAGGGTATGTTCCCAGGGACCTGTTCATCAGCAATGAATGTAGAATGGTGAATTGATCTAAGACTCAAAGCTTAGTTCTGAATAAGCAAAAGCATTCTAATGTCTTCCAGCTGTGGTCTTTCTAGCTCAGGGTCTGTTCTATATTCCAAGATATACATAGCAGGAACCACATGCTATGAGAGTCCAGAAAAGCTCTCTGGGATTAGCATTCCTTTCAAACAGCTACCTCTGCCCTAGACAGGCTAGAGAAAGTCCAAATGCCTGCCCAGGTCAGCTTCTCAAAGCTCTCTTCTTCATCCTTGAGCTCATTGGGCTCCTTAGGATCTTATATAGTGACTCTTGGTCCGTGATCTTAAGGACCCTAAGCCCTTCTGCTACCCCTGTTATCTGACTCACAGATGGTAAAAATGATAATATTAATAATATGAAGATGAAGAAGAAGAAGAATAGGAAGAAGGAGGAGGAGGAGAAGAAGAAGAAAGAGGAGAAGAAGACAGAGAAGAAGAAGAAATGATAATGTGATGATGGTGATGACAGTGATGATGGTGATGACAGTGGTGACGGTGATGACGGTGATGACGGTGGTGACGATGATAACGGTGATGACGGTGATGATGGTGGTGATGGTGATGATGGTGATGGTGATGACGGTGATGATGATGGTGACAGGGATGATGGTGATGACAGTGATGATGGTGGTGACAGTGATGATGGTGATGACAGTGATGATGGGGGCGACAGTGATGATGGTGATGACAGTGATGATGGTGGTGACAGTGATGATGGTGATGATGACGGTGATGATGGTGATGATGGTGGTGATGATGGTGATGACAGTGATGATGGTGATGACAGTGGTGACGGTGATGACGGTGATGATGGTGGTGACAGTGATGATGGTGATGACAGTGATGATGGTGGCGACAGTGATGATGGTGGTGACAGTGATGATGGTGGTGACAGTGATGATGGTGATGATGACGGTGATGATGGTGTTGATGGTGGTGATGATGGTGATGACAGTGATGATGGTGATGACAGTGATGATGGTGGTGACAGTGATGATGGTGATGACAGTGATGATGGTGATGACAGTGATGATGATAGTGACAGG
>JAQQSK010008727.1:0-13387 GCA_028658325.1 Potorous gilbertii
AACTGGAACTTAAAGTTTTAGGACCAACTGTTGAGTATTGTTCTTGCTACTAGGAAATAAGAAATACAGGTAATGGGGAATAGAAAGTTATCTGGCCCTACAGGACAAAAGAGAAGGTGGGGTAAGGGAAGGGAGGGATGATAGAAGAGAGGGCAGATTGGTGATATGGGTAATTAGAATGTCCAGTGTATCGGGGAGGAGGGAGGGGACAAATGGGGAGAAAATTTTGGAACCCAAAATCTTGTGAAAATGAATGTAAAAAGTTAAATAAATTTATTTGAAAAAAAATTATATGTAATGAAAGGTCATGGAAAGACAGACCAAAAATTAATTGGAAACTAAATAATCTAATCCTAAGGAATGAGTGGGTTAAACAACGAATCAGAGAAACTATCAATAATTTCATTCAAGAGAATGACAATTATGAGACAACCTATGAAAACTTATGCAATGCTTCAAAAGCAGTTCTTAGGGGAAGTTTTATATCATTGAACTCCTATATGAATAAATAAAGCGGAGATGAATGAATTGAACATGCAGCTGACAAAACTAGAAAAACACAAATTGAAAATCCCCAAGTAAATACCAAATTAGAAATATTGAAAACCAAAGGAGAGATTGATAAAATTGAAATTAAGAAAACTAAGGAAGTAATAAATAAAACTAAGAGTTGGCTTTATGAAAAAAACAATAAAATTGCTTAATCTTTGGTCAATTTGATTAAATAAAAGAAAAAAAGAAAGCCAAGTTACCAACATAAAAAATGAAAAGGATGAACTGACCTCCAATGAGGAGGAATTAAAACAATAATAAGAAATTACTTTGCCCAACTGTATGCCCATAAATTTGGCAATCTAAGTAAGATGGAAGAATATTTTAAAATACAGAAATTGCCCAGATTAACAAAAGAGAAACTTGAATATTCAAGTAGCTCCATCATAGAAAAAGAAATTGAACAAGTCATAAATGAACCTGTTAGAAAAAAGATCTCCAGTCACATGAATTTACAAGTGAATTCTATCAAACATTAAAGAAAATTTAATTCCAAAGCAATAAATTGGTGAAGAAGGAGTCCTACCAAATTCGTTTTATTATTCAAATATGGTTCTGATACCTAAACCAGAAGAGCAAAAACAAAGAAAGAAAATTATAGACCAATTTCTCTAGTGAATATAGATGCAAAAATTGTAAATAAGATTTTAGCTGGAAGAACACAGCAATCTATCATGAGAATAATAGTTATCATCAGGTAGGATTTATACCAGGAATGCGGGGCTGGTACATATTAAGAAAACTATCAGCGTTATTGATCATCTCAACAACAAAATTAATTGAAACCACGTTTATCTCAACAGATGCAGAAAAAGCTTCTGACAAAATGCCACACACATTCCCACTGAAAACACTGGAGAGTACAGGAATAGTGGAACCTTCCTTAAAATAATAAGCAGTATCTACCTAGAACTACCAGCAAGCATTATATGCAGTGGGGATGAATCAGATGCATTTTCAAAAAGATCATAGGTGGAACAAGGATGTCCATTATCACCACTGTTATTCAACATGGCACTAGAAATTTCAGCTGTAACAATAAGAGAAGAAAAAGAAGTTGAAGGAATTAGAATAAGCAAAGAAGAAACTAAATTATCACTCTTTGCAGATCATACGATGATGTAGTTAGAGAATGTTAGAGAATCAAGTAAAAAACTATTCTAAATAATAAACAACTTTGGCAAAGTTACAAGTTACAAAATAAACCCACATAAACCATCTGTGTATCTTACTAAAGAAGCCCAAAAGCAAGAGATAGAAAGAGCAATCCCTTTTAAAGCTGTAACAGACACCATAAAATATCTGGGAGTCTACCTGCCAAAACAAATCCAAGGAGTATACGAACATAATTACAAAACACTTTCACACAAATAAAGTCAGATCTAAGTAAGGGGAAAACCATCAGTTGCTCTTGAGTTAGCTGAGCTAATATAATAAAATGACAATTCTATCTAAATTAATTTACTTATTCACTGCCATACTAATCAAATTACCAGAAAAACATTATCTAATGATAGAAAAAATAATATAAAATTTATCTGGAAGAACAAAAGGTCCAGAATATCAAGGCAATTAATGGAAAGAAATGTTAGTGAAGGTGGCCTAACCCTATTAGATCTCAAATTGTATTATAAAGTATCAATCATCAAAACCATTTGGTACTGGCTAAGAAATAGAAGGGTGGAATATGTGGAATATGTCAGTTACTCAAGATAATGTAGTCAATGAATAAAGCAATCTACTGTTTGATAAACCCAAAGACCCCAGCTTCTGGGATAAGTACTCACTGTTTGACAAAAACTGCCGGGAACTAGACCAGTGCTTGACACTATACACAAGAATAAAGTCCAAATGGATACATGATCTAGGTATAAAGATTGATAATGTAAACAAATTAGGGGGGCAAGGAATAGTGTATTTGTCAGATTTATGGATAATGGAGAAATTTATAACACAACAGGAGATAGAGAACATTATGAAGTGCAAAATGGATAATTTTGATTACATTAAAATGAGAAGATTTAGGAGGCAACCAAGATTAGGAGGGAAGCAGAAAACTGGGAAAAAATTTTTTGCAACTAATGTGTGTGATAAAGGCCTCATTTCTAAAATATGTAGAGAATTGAGTCAAATTTACACACATATAAGCCATTCCCCAACTGATAAATTGTCAAAGAATATTTCTTCAGAGAAAGAAATTAAAGTTCTCTATAGGTATAAGAAAAAATGCCCTGTCAATATTTATTAAAGAGATATAAATCAAAACAACTCTGAGGTACCACGCCAGACCTATCAGATTGGCTAACATGACAAAACATGAAGATGATAAATGTTCAAAAATATGTGGGAGAGTTGGAACACTAATTCATTATTGCTGGAGCTGTGAGCCAATCCAACCATTCTGGAGAGCAATTTGGAACTATGCCCAAATGGATACAAAATTGTGCATACCCTTTGATCAAGCAATACTGCCCTAGGAATATATCCCAAAGCAATCATAGAAATGGGAAAAAGTCGCCCATATAGAAAAATATTCTTAGCAACTCTCTTCGTGGTGGCCAAGAACTGGAAATCAAGGGAATGCCCATCAACTGGAGAATGGCAGTTGCAGTACATGAATGTAATGGAATACTATTGTGCTATAAGAAATGATGGACAGGAAGGCTTCAGAGAGACTTAGAAGAATTTATTTGAATTGATGCTGAATGAATGGAGCAGAACCAGGAGAACATTGTACACACTAACAGCCACAGTGTGCAAGGAATTTTTCTGATAGACTTAGTCCTTCACAGCAACGCAAGGACCTAAAACATTCCCAAAAGACTTGAGGCAAAATGCCATTCACATCCAAAGAAAAAATTATGGAATTGGAAAGCCGTATGAAGCAGAATATGTTATGTTTTGTTTTCATTTAGTTTTTCTCATGGTTTCTCTCATTCAGTTTAATTCGTCTACGCAACATGACTAATGTGAAAAAGCATTTAATAAGGATGTATTTATAGATCCCACAGAAGATTTCATCCTCTCTAGGAGAGGGAGAAGGAGAAAAATCACGGCAAGACTTATATGAATTGATGCGAAATGAAGTGAGAAAAGCAAGACTGTCATCATGCACAGTAACAACTATGTAATGATGATCAACTGGCTACTCTGATGAATGTTATTTTGTTTTGTTGATTAGTCATGTCCAACTCTTTATGACTTTATTTGGAGTTTTCTTGACAAAGAGACTGGAGAACTTTCACATTTCAGTCTCCAGATGAGGAACTGAGGCAAACAGGGTTAAGTAACTTGCCCAGGGTCACACAGCTACTAAGTGTCTGAAGGTAGATTTGAGCTCAGGTCCTGCTGACTCTAGATCTAACCCTATTACTTCATTCTACATCAGTTCACACTGTTCTTCCCTGATTTTTCTGAATTCGTCCTTTACATCATTTCTTATACCACAATAATATTCTATCAACATTCATGAACCATAATTTGTTTAGCCAGTCTCCAGTTGATGGACATTCATTTTGTTTAAAGGTTTATGTCAGAATGAAAATTGTGGCTATTCATATTTTTGATACATGGGTCTTTTTTTCTTTAATCACTTTGATATGATTGGATCAAAGGGTATAAACAGAGAAACTATACTTTTTAGGCACAGTTATTCAGATTACTTTCCAGAATAGTGAGAGTAATTCATATTTCTATCAAGAGCCTATCTATATCCCTTCCACCCCCTCCAACAAATTGTTTAACTTTTTTTGTATTTTTACTGGGTTGATAGGTGTGAGGTGGAACCTCAAAGTTTTCACTTGAATTTCTCAAATTACTAATGATTTGGAACATTTTTTTCTTAGTATGTTTGTTAATAGCCTGGAGTTATTCCTTTTAGAAAAATCTATTCACATCCCTTGACTGTTTATTGGGGAATGGCTATTATTCTTGATAAATAGTTCTAATAGTATAGGTCTTTCTTTTATTCTGGAAAAAGTATTTTCTAGTTGTATCCTGTGTGTGTTGATAGTCTAAAATAATTTATACATTCTGTAGTTATTCTGAGTAGAATTCTTCTGTCTCTTCCTGCTGGCTTTACTTGCTAATAAACAGAAAAGGTGATAATTTATAATTTATATTCTGCTGCTTCAATGAAGTTATTGATTCCATTGGGTTTTAGATGAATATTTAGGATTTTTAATTTAATGTTTTATTTTTCCCCAATTATGTGTAAAAATAATTCTAATATTCTTTAAAAAAATTTTGTCTTTTAAATTGAAAAGGCACAGAATATTTTATTCATTATATATGTGCAGTCACATAAAATCTATTTCCATGTTAGTTATGTTATGAAAGAAAACAGGTAGAAAAACCCAAGAAAGATAAAGTAAAGAAAAAGTATGCTTCCATCTGCATTCAGATTCCATCAGTTCTTTCCCAGGTGATGGATAGCATTTTTCATCCTAAATCCTTCAGAACCATCTTGAGTCATTGTATTGCTGAGCATAACTAAACCATTCACAGTTGGTCATCATACAATATTGCTGTTATTGTATACAATGCTTTTCTGGTCTTCTCATTTCACTTAGCGTTGTTTAATTTAAAAGTTTCCAGATTTTTCTGAAAGCATCCTGCTTATCATTTCTTATAGTACAATATTATTACATCACAATCATATACAACAATTAGTTCAGCCAATTGATAGACTTCCTCTCAATTTCTAATTCTTTGCCACCACTAAAAGAGTTACTATAAGTATTTTTGTACATTTTCCTTTTTATTTTTTTTAACTCTTTTGGATACAAACCTAGTACAGATATTGCTTGGCCAAATTTTATAAATTTCTCTCACTTCCTTATATATTTGAGAAATGAGATCTTTATCAGGAAAACTTGCTGTAAAATTTTCTTTCACACTTCTGATTACCATGTATTTCCCTACACCGTATTTCCCTTTCTTTATCCTACTCTCTATCATTTCACCCTGTCCATTCTCAAAAGAATTTTCCTTATGTTACCTCCCCCAATCTATCCTCCCTTTTATCTCTCTCTCTCTCTCTCTCTCTCTCTCTCTTTTCTTACTTTCCTGCTGTATGGTAAGATAGATTTCTAAATCCAACTGGTTGTATATATTTTTCTCTATTTGAGCCAATTCTGATGAGAATAAGGTTCAGGTGTTCTCCCACACCTCACACCTTTCCCTCCATTGTAAAAGCTCTTTTGGACCCCTTTTATGTCAAATAATTTACTCCATGCTGGTTCCTCCTTCCCCTTTCTCCCAGTGCATTCTTTTTCTCATCCCTAATTTAGATTTTTTAAAGATACTTATCCCATCATATTCAACTTATACCTGTGTCCTCTGTTTATGTATAGTCCTTCTGCCTCCCCTTATAATGAGAATGCTTTTAGGAGGCTCATTTCACTATGATGTAAATAGTTTAACCTTATTGAATACTGTATGAGTTCTCTTTCCTTTTTGCCTTTTTTAAGCTTCTCTTGAGTCTTGTATTTGAAAGTTAAGATTTCTATTCAGGTCTGGTATTTTCATCAAAAATATGTGAAAGTTCTCTATTCCATTGAATATCCCTTCTCCCCTGCCCCGGAAAGTATTACACTCATTTTTTTTCTGGGTAGGTGATTCATAGTTGTAATCCTAGCTATTTTGTCCTCTGGAATATCATATTCCAAGTGTTCCAATCCTTTAACATAGAATCTGCTAAGTCTTGTATTATCCTGACTTTGGCTCCATGATATTTGAATTGTTTCTTTTTGGCTGCTTGCAATATTTTCTCCTTGACTTGGTAGTTCTAGAATTTGGGTATAGCTTTCCTGAGAGTTTTCATTTGGGGATTTCTTTCAGGAGGTAATGATGGATTCTTTCAATTTCTATTTTACCTTCTGGTTCTAAAATATCAGGGTCATTTTCCTTGACAACTTTCTGAAAGATGATATATAGGCTCTTTTTTGATCATGGTTTTCAATTAGTTCAATAGTTCTTAAAATATCTCTCCTGGACCTATTTTCCAGGTCAATTGTTTTTCCAGTGAGATATTTCACATTTTCTTGTATTTTTTCCTTCTTTTGATTGTGTTTGATAATTTTCTTAAAATCTCATAAAGTCATTACCTTCCACTTACCCAATTCTAATTTTTACGAAGTTCTTTTCTTCAGTGAATTTTGTACCTCTTTTTTCATTTGGCCTACTCTGCTTTTCAAATCATTCTTCTTTTCATTGGATTTTCATGTCTTTTTTACCATTTGGCTTATTCTGTTTTTTAGGTGCTGTTTTCTTCAGTATTTTTTTTGTGCCTCTTGTTCCAAGCTGTTGACACTTTTTCCCCACAATTTTCTTATATCACTCTCATTTCTCTTCTCAATTTTTCCTCTGCCTTTCTTATTTGATTTTAAAAATCCTTTTGGAGTTCTTCCATGGCTTGATGTCAATTCATATTTTTCTGTGAGGCTTCAGATGTGGGGATTTTGATTTCACTGTCTTCTTTTGAGTTTGCATTTTATTATTCCCTTTCACCATTATAAGTTTCTATAGTCAGCATCTTTTTCTGTTGTTTGCTCATTTTTCCAGCCTTTTTCTTGACTTAACTCTGCTTAAGTGGAGTTCTTCTTCCAGAGTAGAGGTGGCAGACTTTACAAGCTTCAGGCTTTTTCTGCAATTATTTTCAGAGATACTTTTGGGGACCTGTAAGTTTTTGGCTCTTCTGAGGTGATATCTAGGATGATGTGTGTTTACAATTCTTCTGTTCTATACTCTGGTCGGTGAGTGACAACAAGTATTCTTTTCCACCCTAAAGTTGTGATGAGGGACCCTGTTTCCCTAAGGTTACAGATGCTGGTACGGTAGTGTTCTTCCTCACCCTGTGACTGAGATTATAGGACTGCCTCCCAGTTCCAAGAATGCTCAGTACAACAGAGTCCTGCTCCAGGTGCCAGCAAAGTCCTATAATCTTTGTCTGACCCCCTTAGCATTTGTGGGCTCATAGGTCCTGAGGATGTTACTGCTGCCACTAATTCAGTCTTCCCCAAGGCCTACTGCTGGTATGCTGGGGCAGGACCTGCGCTGGACTGTGGTCCATTCTTGCCCAGGTGCAATGCACCTTTCCTGTCAACCTTCTAAGTTATCTTAGGCTGGAAAATTGTTTCATTCCATCTTTTTGTGGGTTCTGTTGCTCCAGAATTTGTTTTGAGATATTACAGTTATACATGGAGGTTTGGGGGAGAGCTCAGGTGACTCCCTGCCTTTTCTCCACCATATCTAGCATTCTTTACATAGGCCATCATGTCATCTGCAGAATGTAATAAATTTGTTTTCTTTTTGTTTATTCTCATATCCTTATTTTCTTTTCTCGTCTTACAGTTAACATTCCCGTATCAAGTAATGGTGGATATTCTTGGTTTTTTCTATTTAAATAGAGTCTTCTAAGATGTCTCTTTTACATAAAATGCTGGCTTTTCTTTTTAATAAATATTATCTACCACATTAAGCAAAGGTCCATTTATTTATATGTATTTTAGGATGTTTTTATACACAGAAATGGCCATTGTATTTGTTAAAAGCTTTTTTAAAATGTATTTACATAATGTGATTTTTAGTGTTTTATCATTAATATGACATCATATTTAAAGTTTAACTAATATTGAACCAACTTTGTATTCCTGGAAAAAATCCAACCTGATCATATGGTTGGATCTTTTTGAAGTTGGACCTTTTGAAATATGTTACTATAGCCTTCTTGGAAATCTTTTATTTAATATTTTGGCATTGGTATTTTTTAGCTTCCTGTTGTCTTTTTGTATAGTCCTGGTCTGGATGAAAGCACCTACAGTTGTTATTCATCTTCTTTTTCAAGGACCATTGACATGGAGTTATGCTTTGACTTGTGTGTTAATTGGACTTAATGAGGCAATGTTTCAGAAAGTCATCAACCACATTCTCCATTCCAGAGTCATTGAAGTCCAGTGGGAAGACAAAACTCAAGACAACTGGGATGAAGTGAATCCATCTTCAATGACATCTTCAATGTCTGACCAAGCTCTAAAGGATCTACAGCCTGTCTGACTGCCTTCATGGATGTTGGAACAAATTGTTCTCCTCTACCCCTGCTGATAGGGGAAGTCTTCACATGCTTGGGGTAGGGATTCCCTAACTTAATTACAGTTTTGAGGTCTGTTGGTTACCTTAAACCTGTTTTTTAGCCTGTTTGCAGATATAGTAGCTGCTGTGCTGACACAGAGTAGACACTTTCTAAATGGTTATTTACTTACCCTAAGAAAGGGTAAAGGGGAAGGATTAAGAGAGACCTGGGAAAATTTGTGTGACTAGAGGCAGAAGGAAATAAGTGGAACCAGGAAGACAATTTCTACTCTTGAGACATCAGAGTAAATAACAACAGCAAAAGATACCTTCAGGGCTCTGCTCCAGTCCAGTTCAGACAAGACTCAAATGTGAAGGAATTTTCCTTGACTTTCAACAAGGGAGTTGTTGTTAAGTCATTTCATCATACCTGACACTTCATGATCTCATTTGGATTTTTCTTGGCAAAGATACTGGTATAGTTTGCTGTTTCCTTCTGCAGCTCATTTTTACAGATGAAGAAACTGAAACTAATAGGGTTAAGTGACTTGTTCATGGTCATGCAGCTAGTATGAGTCTGAGGCCAGATTTGAATCTTTCTGTGCTCTTCCCATGCGCTGTGCCACCTCTGGGCCAAAGGAAATCAAGAGGAGGAGGAGAAAGAAGTTATGGGACAGAGAATGATGCTAGGAATGCAAAAAGAGAACAGCAACATGATTCCTACGTAATAAAGACAAAGAAGTCAAGTAGTTGCATTTGCCAGTCATTTGGTATGAGGGAAAACTTTAAGACAAAAATGAGAGGGCAGTAATGGAAGGGAGGGGGGAATTAGTGCTCGAGATACCAAAATGCTAGTGAATCAATTTCAAACATGGATAATGAAAATGGCCTCAATTATTGATGTTGGTCAAATTTGTGGATGGATTATATTTACCTGAGGTAGGGGTCTGTGGCTCCCAGGGGTCATTCTCTCTGATTACAGTTTCCCTCTATGGGAGTGGAATGGAAGAGTAAAAGGAACAGTAGCCATGGAAAAAAGAACTAAATGCCTCCCAAGGGGAGGAGTAAGACAATGGCAAAAGTAGTATTCTTTTCCCTTGAGAACTACTGGACAATGAAGGCAGGATGGTCTGCTTATCTACAAAGGGGCCAATTGCACAGTTTCCCAATCTAGTGCAAACTAATTGGTGCCTGTCTTGACTCCCAAAGACACATGGGGAGTCCAGCTTGGGGTGTAAACAACAAATTATGTCAGCACTGAGGAGGGGGTGCTTCATCCTTGACAGATTCAGAGCCATTTGCATACCCTAAGTTCAATATTTCTGGAAAATATGGGAAGATATATCAAAATGACAAGTTTAGAGGACCCTTTAATAATAGCAAAGTAACCAAAGTGACTCCATTTTATAAAGTTCTCCCATCTTGTCCCTAGTCTTTATGTATTTCAGGATCCTACTCCTCACATTTATGGCCCCATGAATGTTGCAACAGTCAAAACTCTTACTAACAGACTAACTAACTCTGCAATATTTTAATTCTATGCCTTTCTGATAAACATGACACAGCCTGGAGCTACTTGGAAAGTCCTTCACTTCTTTAACCCTGTGTGAAAAAGCTGTGTATCAGCAAGGACCCTGACGTACAGAGGATGGCCTACTGTACAGGTTCTTAGATTTGTTTTTCTAGAAGGAAAACAACTTTTGTGGGGTCACCAATCTACTTTAATCAAGCACATGTATCATTTACTTAGCTCAGGGAAAAAAGTCAGCACTCTGAATTTCAGGGAAAATACAAATAGAAATTACAAACAGAAAGACCAATAGACAGGGCTTCCAACTGTCTGACCATAAGCAATACATCTATCACAAATCAAACAGACAAATACAACTATCTATTATGTATATACATACATAGTTATCAGAGAGAGAAGCACTAACATCTGGGTTTTCAAAGCTGGGGAGGGGGGAGTTCTAGCAGCTACCCAGAGTGTTATCTACCCAAACAAACACATTTACTTATTGGAAATAAATAAGTCTCAAAGTAAAACCTCACTTCAACTCAGAGTATTTATAAACTTTTCAGAGCCTGAGGACATGACCCTCTGACCCAGTGCCTCAATAGAAATTAACAAAAAATATTGAGGCCTATTAATGGGGAGGAAGATCTTTAACTCTTCCCCCCACCCACCATTAACCTTACCTTAACATTACATTTATGGCATAGTCAAGCAGGATCTGCAGATTAAAAAGAAAGTATGAGGGCTGGAATAATTGTTCATTGTTATACAGTTGTAGTGGCTATGGTTTTGCAAAGCCATGGAGCAGGAGTAGAGAGCTACCTGCTCACAAACTCAGGCAAGGCCGACTCCTTCTGGAGGAAAAGGAACCCAGGAGCTCAGAATTCAGTCCTGGGGCAAGATAAAGACTGAGAGACAAGGCAGGAGAACTGAATGTGCTTTTTTTTTTTTGCAGTGTTCTCCTGGGATGACTTGGGACCCAGGGGATGGAGTTGCCTATGGTGGAGGGGAGTGCTATATACTCCCAAGGACCTCACCCTGTTGGCTTTTTGCCCATCCATCCATCCATCAGGACTTGGAAGTCTGCAATGGTGGTATGGGGAGAAGGACACATCCCCAAGAAGGACTTTATTTGGACATTTTGTTTTGGATTGAAGAAGGAGGAACTGGTTGCTCATTCCCCAAAGATTGACCCCCAAAGAATGATGTTGTATTACTTTATGTATTCTGCAAATATGAAGTTCATGACATATTCGTGGGAATTTTTATATTTACTTAAGAAATGTTAATGCCTGTTGCTCATGTAATGGACTCAAAAGATCTTGAGGCCCAGTGTAATGTTAATGTAAGGTTCATGTTGGGGTGGGGGGAGATTAAAGATCTTCCCCACCCATTAATAGCCTCAATATCTTTTTTTTTTAATTTTTGTTGAGGCATTTGATCAGAGGATCATAACTTCAGGCTCTGAAAAGTGTATAAATATTCTGAAGTGAGATTTTACTTTGGGTCTTACTCACTGGAAGTGTTTGTTTGGCCAGATGAGACTCTGGATAGCTGCTAAAAAGCCCTTCAGCTTTGAAAACCCAGATGTTGGTGTTCTCTCTCTGGTAACCATGTATGTATCTAATGTTCAGACAGTTGGATCTCTCTGTTGATCTATTGTGTTGCTAAGGCAATATTCATAGCACTGGCGGTGACTATGAATATGCCAGCAGAGTTCTCAATCAACAAGTATAAAAGACTCTCCATATAGAAGGCAGAAGAAAAACATTTATTTAAAGTCAAAGTCAAATCCCAGAACCAGAAAGCAAAATCTGTCATGGTAATCAAAAAGTTAACATGATCACAACATGGGTTAAAGTCATTTAATTCCCAAATCTCCTCCCCCTTCAGCCAGGGCCTTCTCACTATCAGCTGTCATGAGCTTGTCAGTTGCCCTGTGTTCTTTCCTATCTGACCTGACCCTGCTCATTCACTTCCCTTCATTTCTGCTCTATCCTTCCTGTTCTGCCCATTCAGCAAGATCCTCTTATCACATGTGACTTAGGCTTCCAAGTGATTTAAGCAGATCATATGGGCCTATTAAGGAATGGAAAGCTCTTTTCATTTAAATTACTATTACATCTATGATGCTTGTATTGCTTATGGTTAGACAGTTGGAAACCCTGTCTGCTGGTTTTTATTTCTCTGTGTTTTCTTTGAAGTTCAGTTAGATATTCACTCACCAGAATGCTGCACTGACATATTATCAATGGAGCTCACAGAAAAATAACTTCAGTTTGTTTTCCTCTCTAAAACTGGATGTAGTAGCAGAGAGTTTATTCACTTTTGGAAGGCTTTAACTATCTCAGACTCTAAGTGATGCTGAAGAGCAATAGGTTACACATGAGATTGAGCCACTCTCCAATTAATCAGCCCCTCTAGCTGACATTGTCCTCCTGCCAGCTGAACTTCATCTCACAATCTAATAGAGGATGCTTTCTTTTTCCCTCTCTCATTTCTTCAGTCTTCCATCTTTACCTACCAGGTTCTTCAGTCTTACCCCACTGTCCTAGATTCAGTGACTAAAATCAAACTCATCTAATATGCAGTGACTCACATCTTACTATGAGGTTAAACTCACCAAATTTACCTATGAAAATCATTGTCTTCAGACAATGACTTTCTTTGATTTTTAACTTCCTAAGCCTTAAAATTTAATCCTAGTTCCTTTGACTTTTGGAATATCATATTCCAAGACCTTTGATCTCTTAATGTAGAAACTACTATGTCTTATGTTATCCTGATTGTATTTCCACAATACTCAAATTGTTTCTTTCTAGCTGCTTGCAACATTTTCTCCTTGACCTGGGAACTCTGGAATTTGGCTACAATATTCCTAAGAGTTTTTCTTTTTGGGAATCCTTTCAGAAGGTGATTGATGTATTCTTTCAATATTTATTTTATCCCCTGGCTCTAGAATATCAGGGCAATTTTCTTTGATAATTTCATGAAAGATGATGTCTTGGCTCTTTTTTTGATCATGACTTTCAGGTAGTCCCATAATCTATTTATTTATTTATTTAAATGTTCTAAAATCACTTCCTTAAAACTAAGATTTTATCCCCCACACACACCTTCCTCCCACTACCCCCCTCCCTCCCCATGACAGCATACAATTCTGTATAGGTTCTACATATACTTTTCTATTGAGCACATTTTCACTATAGTCATGCTATGTAGTCACACTAAAATAAATAGAAGAAATCA
>JAQQSK010008728.1:0-13385 GCA_028658325.1 Potorous gilbertii
GGCAGGTTTCCTTGATAATTTCATGAAGGATGATGTCTAAGTTCTTTTTTTGATCATGGCTTTCAAGTAGTCCCATAATTTTTAAATTATCTCTCCTGGTTCTATTTTCCATGTCAGTTGTTTTTCCAATGAGATATTTCACATTCTCTTCCATTTTGTCATTCTTTTGGTTTTATTTTGTGATTTCTTGGTTTCTCAGAAAGTCATTAGCCTCCATCTGTTCCATTCTAATTTTGAAAGAACTATTTTCTTCAGTGAGCTTTTGAACCTCCTTTTCCCTTTGGCTAATTCTGCTTTTGAAAGCATGCTTTTCCTCATTGGCTTTTTGTACCTCTTTTGCCAATTGATTTAGCCTATTTTTCAAGGTGTTATTTTCTTCAACATTTTTGGGGATCTCCTTTAGCAAGGTATTGGCCCGTTTTTCATACTTTTCTTGCATCTCTCTCTCTCATTTCTCTTCCCAGTTTTTCCTCCACCTGTCTAAGTTGGTTTTCAAAATCCTTTTTGAGCTCTTCCATGGCCTGAGCCCATTGGATATCTATTTCAAATCTTTGGGATACAGAAGCCTTGACTTCTATGTCTTTACCTGATGGTAAACATTGTTTTTCCTCATCAGAAAGAAAAGGAGGAAACATCTGGTCACCAAGAAAGTAACCTTCTATGGTCTTGTTTTTTTTTCCCTTTTCTGGGCATTTTCCCAGCCAGTTACTTGAGTTCTGAGATTCCTCTCCACCCCCCGCTAGATCCACCCAGCTAGTGCTTGGGTCTGAGATTCAATGCTGCTTCCCAGCCTCTGGGCTTTCAGCAGTGGGCTCGGCTGCTATTCAGGGTAAGATTAAATGAGGTTCTCAGGTGGGGGCAAAGCTGCCTCCCAGGCTCATTTCCCTCAAGGGGTTTATGCAGAGACCTTCAGTAATGGATCTGAGGTCCTGCCTGC
This sequence comes from Potorous gilbertii, assembly GCA_028658325.1. Classification (NCBI taxonomy): domain Eukaryota; kingdom Metazoa; phylum Chordata; class Mammalia; order Diprotodontia; family Potoroidae; genus Potorous; species Potorous gilbertii. Next base: position 938 of record JAQQSK010008728.1, read on the forward strand.
TAGGGAGCCCCTGGCTACCTGCTGCCTCTGCCGCTGCCTCCTGAGGGGGCCTGAGTTATGGAGACACCCCGCTCCCCTCTTGTCCAGCCCAGAAGTCTCTCTCACTGACCTGTAGCACCTGTGGGTGGAGGGACCTTCGTGGCCCCCAGAGATTCCATCCCTGAAGCCTGCTCAGATCTGCTCCTCTCGGGGCCGTGAGGCCAAGGTAGGGCTGGGTTCTGGTCTGGTCCTATGCATGCAGACCTTTGGTGAGGGTTTTTCAGGTCTTTCTGGAACAGAAATCTCCTCCACCCTATTGTTCTGTGGCTTCCACTGCTCCAGAATTTGTTAGGAGTTCTTCTTTACAGGTATTTTATAGGCTGTGGTTTCAGAGCTAGCATATGTGTGTCTTTCTACTCCGCCATATTGGCTCCTCCCTATCAGCCCCCATTTTATGGGAGAGTTCATCCCATTTACATTAAAAGTTATGATTACTGTCTTTCTCTCTGTCCTATTTTCTCCTCTGTTTATGTTTTTACTTCTTCCTTCTCCTTGCCCTTCCTCAGGAGTTTTACTTTTGACCACCACCTCCCTCAGTCTTCCCTCCCTTCTATCAATCCCCCTCCCTTTTCCCTTACTGTTTCTTCCCTCCCTTCTAACCACCACCTCCCTTTTCTTTCCCCTTTCCCTTCCTACTGATTGTAGGGAAAGTTAGATTTCTATACTTAATTGAGTGTGTTATTCCCTCCTTTAATCAAATCCCAGGAGAGTAAAGCTCAAACACAGTGCTCAACTCCCTCCATTTTTTTTGTTTTTGCTATAACATGATTTTGTGCCTCTTCATGTGATACAATTTACCCTTTTCTGCCATCTCCTTTCCTCTTCTGCCATTATGATCCCTTCACACTCTTTCATTACAGTTTTGATCTTCACATCAGTTAATTTATACTTACTCCCTCTATCTATGGATATCCCTTTTAAATGTAATAATAAATATACAGTTCTCAAGATTAACAAGTGTCATCTTCCCATGTAACATTTTTGCCCATTTACCTTTTCATGCCTCTCTTGAAAATTGTATTTGAAGATCAAATATTCTACTGTGTTCTGACCTTTTCATCAGGGAGGTCTGAAAATCCCTTATTTCAATGTATCTCTATCTCTTTGCCTGAAAGATTACTCTCAGTTTTGCTGGGTAGTTGATCCTTTATTGTAGTCCAATCTCTGTTGCCTTATCATATTCCAATCTGTTTGCTATTTTAATGTAGAAGCTGCAAGGTCCTGACTGTATTTCTTCAATATTTGAATTGTTTCTTTCTGGCTGCTTGGAGTATTTTCTGCTTTCCCTGATAGTTCTGGAATCTGGCAATAATATTTCTTTGTTTTCGATTTGGGATCTCTTCCCGCAGGTGATTAGTGAATTCTTTTGACGACTATTTTGCCCTCTGAATCTAGGACTTCAGGGCAGTTTTCCTTGATGATTTCTTAGAAGGTACTGTCCAGGCTCTTTTTTTTTATCATGGCTTTCTGGTAAACCAATAATTCTTAGATTTTTCTCTCTTTGATCTATTTTCTAGGTCAGTTGTTTATGCAATGAGATATTATATATATATTTTTCTTATTTTTTCATTTTTTAGATTTTGTTTGACTGATTCTTGATGCCTCACAGAGTCATTAGCTTGTACTTGCCAAATTATAATTTGTAGCAAATTATTTTCTTCAGTTAGATTTTGTACTTCCTTTTCCATTTGTCCAGTTTTCCCAGTTAAGTTTCATTTGACTAATTTTACATTTTAAAGAGTTGTTCTCTTCAGTGAATTCTTTTTTTCATTTTGTCAATTGTTTTTTTAAAATCACTGGACATTTTTTTCTTCCACTTCTAATTTGTCTTTTAAAATCCTTAAGCTATTCCAATAACACTTTTTGGGCTTGGGACTGGTTCATATTCCCTTTTGTGGTTTTAGATGTTGGTATGTTGTCATTGCTGTCCTCTTCTGAATTCATATTTTGTTCCTGTAGTAAGATTTCATGGTCTTTGCTTTTTTGATTTGCTTCTTGCTCATGGTGATTGCCTTTTTCCTCGCTTTTAAAGTGGATCCCTGCTTCTGGGACACAGGAGGCTCTGTTCCATGTTTCTTATGCTGGGACTTTGGGGATAATTTCTGGCTTTGTGTGTTGTGTCTTCTGGTTCTTTCAGATAGAAGCTATATAATGCTACAGCTTGCTGGTGTGTGCAAAAGCAGAGGCCAGGTGAAGTCTTTCTGAGTTTCTCGAGTTTACACTGAAGCTCCTGGGGGAGGGATAATTGGGCCATAGGAGGTCTCCTCCACTAGTTCTGTACTAAACACTAGGCAGGTTTAGGGACTGGTGAACTCCATCTGCACTGGTGTCTTGTCAATTCCCCTGACTGTGGCAAGACACTTGAGATCCTGGTATTGTCACTTATCAGCTCCATCCTCCTGGGGTTCAGGTTCCTGTTCTGTTCCTCTGAGGTTGGTGCTTGCTTAAGTGATTGTGGTCATTTACTAGTCCCTTTCAGCCACAGCAAGAGGAACCCTTCCTGTCAATCTTTCTAGCCTCCTGAGCTGAAAGACTCGTGCACCCTCTCTGCTGGCTCCACTATTCCAGGATTTTTCCTGGGGCAATATTCTCTGTTTTTTTGAGGTCAACAAAAGATGAGAGCATGTACAGTTTACTCTGCCATCTTAGCTCCTGGAAGTTCATGTAGGTAGCTTTCAAACATTTAGCCTGTGAGTTGATTGCCCCAGGAGTAGCTGTACTTGCTGCCATGGGCCCTTTGCTTCTCTCTCAGTTTAACTGGACTCCAATCTCATTGTGAGAGGCTTGGACATCTTCACTACTGCTTCTGATTTAGTCCTCCCATAGTGTTCCCACTCCACTACGAGTATGAATGACTCTGTAGTGGTTCACTCTGTGAGCTTTGTGCTCCCCCATGCAACAGATTCTTCCCTTCAATATTACAGGCTGTCCTAGCCTGGAAATCTGCCACACTCTGTCTCCTAGTGGATTCTGCCACTCTAAATTTATTCAGATTCACTTTTTAGAGATATCTGAAGGAGTATGTGGAAGAACTCTGGTAAGCTGGCACTTTCACTATGCCATCTTGGCTCTGCTCCTTCTATTTCATTTTGCTCTTGCAAAAATCCTATATTAGGATTTTTCTCCAGAAGAGTTGATGCCAGAGGATTTCCATGATCCACCTCTTCAAGTTTATTAAATCATGCTGGATAAAGGATTTCATGTACCTGAACTGGTGTGATGGAGGTAAAGGAGTAATTGTTAGAAGAAAGTGTCATTCACAAAGAATTAAATCTGTATTATCTAGCCATAAAAGATATTCTAATGAGAGATATCATGTTGTTATTACAAAAAAGTGGTTGTCACATTCTTCTGGTCACACTAACTCAGGAAGTATTTAAATGAAAGCATTTGCAAGAAGTTATGACTGATGGTCTGGAATACAGAAGAATGATTATCAAAAACAGTCTCTTGCATTCAAATTCTTGATTTAGAACACTTTTCAGGAGAAAAAGTCAAGACTGGTGACTGGAATGACTTTAAAGAATTAACTTTGTATTTCAATTACTCATGCTACCCAGGTCTCTTATTATTGTTTTGTTTCTTACTATAATAGTTAGTTGAGCGTTTGCCTTAAAATGTTATTGGAGTGCTATTATTACTATTTCAAAGCTTTTAATATTTTTTAAAAAATCTTTTTTTCCCCAAACAAAATTTTTCTCATTCATTTCACATAAAAGTAGCCAATGTTGATTTCCTAATGTCTAAATTATGGAGTATCTGGGGGTGGGTTGGAACAACCTTATACTAGCATGGCTTGACAGATGATTCTTAAATTTACATTTTGAAAATCAGCAAATACTACAAATTGAAGCTTGATTTATTGTTTTGTTCATTGTTTAATTTAAGAAATTGATGGAGAAATGTTAATTATACACATGGTACTTAAATATGTGTCATGTTCATGTTTTTCATAGAATCAATTATTCAACATTTACCAGGACACGACTGGGATTATCCCACTTCAGTATCCAACCTTAGATAGCGTACTTTATTTGTTCTGTTCTTATATTAATTAATATAATTAATTAATCATCTCTTCTATAATATTAATTAATATAATTAATTAATCACCTCTTACAGGAGGTGATTCTTTTTCTTTTCTTTTTCACTTCTGACTTTTAAATTCTCTCCTCCCTCTCAACCTATACTCACTCACAAAGAAGACAAGTAATATGATGTGAATAATAGATATGAAATCAGGCAAACCATATTTCCATATTAGCCATATTGCAAGAAAAAGAGGGAAAAAAGAAATGAGAAAACTATATTTCAAATTGGACTCACAGCTCACTATTCTCTCTCTGTCTCTGTCTCTATTTTTCCTCATGAGTCCTTTGTAATTGTCTTCAATCTTTGTATAGTTCATAGTAGCTGAATTATTCAGTTGGTCATCATTACATTACTGCTACTATAAACAATGATCTCCTGGTTCCTCACACTTCACTATATGTTAGTTCATATAGATCTTGCCATATTTTTCTAAAACCACCCCCATCGTTATTTCTTATAACACATTGTATTCCAGCATCATCATATTAACATAACTTGTCCAACTATTCCCCAATTGATGGACATTTCCTCAATTCCCAATTCATTACCATCACAAAAAGAATTTCTATAAACAGTTTTTTTTATGTATGGGCCCTTTTTATTCTTTTTTCTCTTTGAGGAATAGTACTACTGGGTCTAAAAGTATGCACAGTTTTATAGCCCTTTGGGCATAGTTCCAAATTGTTCTTCAGAATGGTTGGAGGAGTTCACAACTCCACCAAAGAGTTTATTATCAGTCTAACTATTTTCCATTATCCCCTCCAGCATTTGTTATTTCTGATAGGTGTGATGAAGTACCTCTGAGTTATTTTATTGTTCATTTCTCTAATCAGTCATGATTTAGAGTATCATTATATGACTATTCATATCTGGGGTTTAAAGACTTTAATTAGAATTGATGGTAAATGGGAAAAAATGGTATTAAAAGGAATGCCCTCTGAAGAGTCAACTGATAAAGCACTTTGCTCTTTTCGTCAAAAGCAGGAAGCATATATTGGGCAAATGGCTACGTCTATATCTTCAGGACTAGCCTATTTAAGCCTAAAGAGGCCCATCACTAGGCCATGATAGCTTTTGAGGTCATACTTATTGACCTCTGACTTGCTAAATCATATCATCTTCTCATCACATCCAAGGAGAGGTATGATCCCTGATCTCCTGGTCCATGCTATAGTTTTTACCCAAGAAGTGCCCCTGCTCACCTGCAGCCACTAGCACTGGTGATCCTTTCTGCCTTGGAACTACAATCACAGCCTATGCTCCCAGAAGTGTGAATGGAAAATACAGTTGTCAATCAACACCAGGTAGTGTCAGCAAAAGGTCATCTGTACTCTTTCTCTGACCAGTTGTCTGATCATCTTATCATCTCTGGGCTGAAGCTATAGCTGCTATTGCTGCAGGTGCTGCTATTGCAACTGCCTCCAAAGCCTACCACTGATGTTGCCCCATATACACTCCTGGCCGTCTGTACTGCATTGTCACAGGTCTCTCCTGGCAACCTCCTAAATTGTGTTATGCTGGAAAAATGACTCACACTGACCTTTTTTTAGCTCTACCACTCCAAAACTTTGATGTGAAGCTTTAGTTTTACTGTTATTTGGAGGAAAATATTGGGAGAATTCAGCTGAGTTTGACTCCACCTCTCATGGTGGTGATTTCTTGATGGACATGTTCACTGTGCCCATAACTGACTACACCTAAGTTTTCTAAAAAGAAGTGGGAATGTGAATATAAGAAATGGATTTTGAGTTACATGTTGCATTCTATAATTTTAAAGGCTTTCAGAAGATCATTGAAAATTTTTCAGAAAATTCTCATCTTTTATTTCCTCATAAAGCTTTTTGTCACTTTGAAAAACCAATTCATTCATCTATTCTTCTTCATTCAATTTTTTTTTCAAAATTTCCTCATTGAATACTTCCTTTACTAGAATCCTTGAGTTTAGGATTTGGGGGACAACTTATAAAGAAAACCTACACTGGTTAGATCTTTCATTTTGACAAGATTTTTATTTAAACCTTTTTCAATGTGAGGTAGCGGTAGAAAAACTGTTTTTTTAATTCCAGATAAACAAATGGTTGACATTTTCTTTCCTCAGATCTTTCCTTTGATGTTACTTTTTTAATGTAGTGGTTTCTCTTCTTTTTTTTCTTGCCCCACTCACAAAAAAGTAATGGTATTTGGTATATGTAAACAGTAAACCTAAAGGAAAATCTATTTACAAATCTCCATATGATCTGTGATACTTAATGCTTCTCAAGACAGTTTTCATGTAGTAAACTTAATGCTTCTCAAGAAGTTTTCATGTAGTAAACATATTTTGACATACTTTTGAAACAGATCTCATCCCAAGTTAAATGTTCAGTCCGATCATGACTTAGGTCACTTACATCTACCTACGCTATTTGTAAGTCAACAAGGCTGGTATTTATTAAACACCTACTATGTGCCTTTACCAAGCCCTGAGGATACAAAGGAAGATAAAGCTAGCCCCTACTCTCAAGAATTCTGTAGTCTAAGGGGAAGAAAACATGCAAACAGCAATGTACAAGTAATTAGGGATGAAAAATTAGAGATAATCTCATAGAAATTAGTAAATGAATATGAAAATGGAAAGCTTACTTCAAATGAAGCATCTCTGTCATCCCTCACTTGTCACATTGATCTTCAGTAGATGCCTCCTCTCAAATTCTTAGTGTCTCATGGTTTGATTATAGGTATTCTTCCTTGTATAAATAAAATAGGACTTGTTATTGATGGTAGATTTGTTTATTAGATGGTATTCTTAGAATTGGAGATAATTTCCAATGTATTGGGTAAGCAGTAATAGCAATTTGTTGAATGTTCTTTTTGTTTCCTACAAGTCACCAGAAAAACTTATGGCCCAGAGAACAAATAAGAGTAAAAAACAAGTGAAAGAGTACATGTGGTCATCCCAAATTTTTTGTGACAATACATTTTATGACCAAAATAGAATGCATAAATTTCTTAAAAGTTGTCTCATTGCATACATAGTCAAACCTATTTGGAGATTGATACGCAAGATTACTGAAAATGTAGGAATTGGGCAAGTATGGAAGCTTGGAAAAGTATGAAACCATTTAGAAGATAGGATTAGAAATACTAATCTTAATTAGCAAATGATGTCCTGAAGAGGCAGACCAGTTTGCTTTGAAGTATTATGAGTTTCACTGTATGACAGAATATCTCTGGACATTTCTAGCCCCACAGCATAACAATCAAAAATCAATAGTCAAAAAATTTTATTAACTGCCTACTATGACGCTGGCATTTTTAGATGCTAGTCAACAAGATATAAATGCAACAGAGTCTTTGACATTGAGGAATTTATGTTCTAGTAGAGGGAAAAATCTGTTCACAGATGGGGAATTTTAGGACATATAGAAAACAATAGATATGTAATAATTTAATTTTAATTATAGAATAATAGAAAATAAATGTACAGGAATGAAACATTAATGATTGGAAGAATTAGAAGTTCTTTGAAGGAAACTTTCATGAGTTAGGCTTTGAAAAGAATTATAGAATCAAAGATGGGAAAGAATATCCTGGGGGATAACCTAGACAAAGTCAATGTGGCAAGAAATGGATTGCTATGTAAGGAGAATAGCCATTAGGTCAGTTTGACTCATGTACAGTACATTATAGAGTATATATACCCACTAGATAGGCTGGATTTTGTCTGTGAAGGGTTTTAATCTGTGTAGAGAAGAATTTGCTTGTGGTATCATTAAATTTTTTGAATTGAGTGATGTGATCAGAGTTATGCTTTAGGACCATGAATTTTACAGCTGCATGGAAGATGAATTAGAGAGGAGAAAGATGAGTCATGGTGATCAAGAGTTGATAAAGGCCTGTCATAGAGTGATTTGATGAAAGAGAAAGAGATAAATGTGAAAGATTTTGTGGAGAGGACATTAATAAGAATTGTTAAATGGTGAGAGTCGAAAGGTAAAAATTATCCCTAGATCAAGAAGCTGTGTCTTTAGAACCCTGATGCTTCCATCATCAGAAATTAAAATGAGGGATGAATTAAGCAGGAATGATGAGATCTGATTGGAATGTGGTAAATTTGAGCTGTCTAATAAACATACAGGTGAAGAAATTCAAGAAGAATTCAGAAACATAGGACTGAAATTTCAGACAGAGATGTGAGTTCTATGTGCAAATTTGGGTATTGTGTAAATAGAGGTTACAGTGAGTCCATGGGGGTATATAGGGTGTTCAGGGAGAACTAGCCTCTTTAGCATGAGGGCCTTACAAGTTCTTTTCAGGGTTGCTCATCCACCTTTGGTGTCCACCTTCCTTTACCTCTCATCTGTGGCTCTAAGAATCTGTAGCATGTGCAGTGGCCACACTCTGACAAAACTGTCTTGTCATGTAAGCTAAACCGCGTTAAGGCTAATCAACAGGCCTCAGACCCAAAGGTGGGCAGGAGAGTGTCTAGTTCAAATATGAGAATACTCCTCCCAGCGGAATGAACAGATGAGAACAATTTGTTCCAATGATCAGGAAAATGGCTGAAGCAGACCTTGTGGAGGACTTAGAGTTTGGACAGGGCATCAAAGATGCCACAGTCATCCCCTGTCATCATCAATCATCTCGACTCTTGTCTTGTCATTGGCCATCGATGACTCTGAAAGAGTGAGTCAGACTGATGACTTTTTGCAACTTTGTCTCTTTAAATTCACTTCATGGGCAAGTCAAAACAACACCCATGAGGCCATTGGTACTTTTCTAAAACAAAGGATGAACAAAGGAGTGAAGGTCACTAAGTAAAGGTGTAAGGAGTTAAAGAAGAAATGGAAATAGTTCAAACTGAGCTTCATTTAGAATGCACCTACCAAGATAAACTGTCTGTCACTGCAGCATCCTCATGCATCCACATGGAAAAATATGACCTGGAGAAGCCAAGCTCCCAGAGTCCCCAACTCTTTATCCGGGGATTGTTATTGTCTTGTTTTGCTCTGTTTTTAATTAAACATTAAAAGTAGAACTAGAAGTAGATGTGATAAACAACATATTTACTTCGTTAGCCAACCAAGTGTATGTGTATCTGTGGATAGCGGTGGTAATAGGTAGAGAAACATGAGGGAAAAAATGCATTTATCTTTGAAAAAGATGTATAGATATAGTCATCAGGAGAACCACAGTTTGTGACTTCAAAGAAATGAAAATATATAGAAATAAGAAATCTAATATGAAAAGCTGTTTGTTAAGAATAGAATGAACATTAGGTAGAGCACAATGGAAGAGAAAGACAGATTTGGATGTGAACAAGATCTGACCTCAATGGCTATTTCCTCTACATAGGAATTTGGACTTCATGTAACATGCAAGAAATCAAATGATAACTTCTCATCTATAGTCCTTCTACTTCTCCATCTTCCTCTGCCAACTCACACAACATATTGTATCCTTTATATCAAAATTCAGATGTCACTCAGTAGTGGTAAGTGACAAGGAAGTTCTGTTTGCATTTTTTAAATTTAGAGTGAAAATATCAATGTAAAATATCAATAAATTTTAATGTGACAGGACGTTCATTGAACAGTGTAAATTAGTTTGTATTAGATGATATCTGCGACCCTGTGCAGCTACAAAATCCTGTGAGTTTTATGATTATGAGATGGTGAGTCATAACATAATAGGTTAGTGATTCTCAACCCAAAGTCTACTGCAGATTAGAAAAAAAACTCATTTCTTTACTATGGACAGGTAAAATTATGTAAGCGTATGTCATACAGATTTATTTTTTTGTTACTTTTATGCTTCAAGGATTATTTATATCATTTGTGTGGTTAACTCTTCCACTAATGGAAGAAATACAATCCCTTTATATCATGGTAGATGCCACTTCAATTAATTCAACAAACATTAATTAAGCACCAGGCTTACATTTGTTCTATGATTCTATGGTAGAAATAGAGGTGTGCTGGATACAATATATACATAGATAAATAAAAACAAGGTACCTTGAAGAGGAAAAAAAGAGATCTAACAATAGAGCATGGGAGTGAAATCAGAAAAAGTTTCTGATTAGGAAGTGGGACCAGAGTTGATAAATGAATGAAACTAAAGATCCTGAGATGAAGATGGAGTCTGTTATTTATAATATAATATAATATAATATATGAATGTATAAAAACACAGAAACAAAAGATAGAATTTTAAGATCAGGGAACCATCATGAGGGTGCCAGTTTAAAGAGAATGACTTAAGGGAATGATGATAAGTTGTTTATGAATTTAAATTATATATCTTTTAAAACATGTTTATTTTGCATATATAGCTTGGTTTTCATTGTCTCTGTGTCCTGTAAGGGTGGCATAAAACACACACAGAGAGAAGCAACAGTAGGAGACCTTATTATTCCTTTCTTAGAGCTAGACATTTTTCACAGAATGTGAGGACAAAGGGAAAACTATAGAACTGAACAAACTGTGAGAAAATTTAAAGCCTAAAGACTCTGAAGTAAACATGTAATAGTATGCATATTTTTAAGCATCACATGGCACTTTTAAAAACATAGATTAAAGACAAAGATGTAGAGAAATAATTATAAATAATTGTATAATAAAAAAGAAATACTAAAGTTATCCTTTATATATCACAATGCAATAAAGATAGTAACTACCACAGACATTAAGCAGATGACATAAACTTAAATGGGGATTAAAAACCATTTTAGATGAAAAATGGATGAGAAAACAGAACACAGAAACAATTAGTAGTTATACTGAAGACAATGATAATGACATGATGACTTGCTAAAATTTCTGCGATGTAAGAGAATACCTCAGAAGAAAAGTTATGCTTCTAAGTACATAAATGAACAAAATAGAAAAAAAATCGATACATCTCATGTGCAATTCAAAAGTTAGACACCTAACAAATAAGCATAAGCATAAATAAGCCTAAGTTAACAGAAAACAAATTAAAATAGATTTTAAATATATTTTTAAATATAAATATATTTAAAAAGAGAGAAAAATATGAAAAATGGAAAAGAAAAAGGCAATAAGAAAGATAAACAAAACTGACTTTTTGAAAATACTATCAAAATTGACAAATTTTTAGTCAAACTGATAAAAATAAGATGGAGGAAAATAAGATGAACAAAATCTTTTGAAATGACAAGATGAAATCACAACAAGCAAAGAATAATTAAAATTAGAATGAGAACTTAGAGAAGGTGATGAGGTTTAGCAAGTCAAAGGTCATTGAGTATGATCTGGTGGGCCATGACTGGTGCTGGACCTCTTTAAACTTAATTAGCTGGGTCCTGAAAATATATCCATATGCCCAGTCTACACTCCCTGCTTTCAACAAATAGAGCATTTTCAAAAAAATTAGCATCCATTTTGTTCATCACCGAAATAAAATATATTCTGACACAAAGACATTTTGTTTAAACATAGATACATATTTACTATGTAAAAACAAATGAAGCTTTCTTAAATTGAGAATAATCAGAATTTTTCTCATTATTTTCCCTTTTTGTGATCAAAGATGTATCTTTAAGATATAGAATGATCTCTATTATGAAAGTCAAAAATATTGCTTCACATATGTATATAATCAAAAGGGACTTGCTTAGAATCACACAGGTAGTAAGTGATGAAGGCCATATTTATACTTAGGTCTTCCTGACTCCAGACCTGACGCTCTATCCACTGTCCCACTTAGATGCCCATGAATAAATTAAATGATGTCATAGATGGTAAGGATTTCAAGATTCAAAAACTCTTTCCAAGACTTCATAAATGATCTTAAATACAGAAAATAGAGGAAGAGTTTTACTATTGTGTGTTGAACCATTTTTATCAATTTATCTTAAATACATCTGTTTATTTCCACAAGTTAGAAACAATGATAATACCTTGGAGACACAAATTTAATTCATTTATAACTAAAATACACTGTATAATTAAGTAGTCTTTGTAACTCATTCTTCATCATGAATTCCTTTGGCTTAAAAATGCTTCAATTATATGTCAAAAAGTCATACAACTTTTCTTCACCTCTCAAAGACATTTAGTAGAAAGGAATAACAGCCCAGGCCCTATTTATCTTGATGACTGTAAATCTTCAAGAATTTAACATTAGAAAAAAATACATTGACATTTGTAACTTTTTTGAGAACTTCATATAGATACAATGTTTTGGGTGCTAAAAAAGTGTGTAAATATATAATGTGTTCCAAAATTTTCTCCCCATTTGTCCCCTCCCCCCTCCCCAATACACTGGACATTCTAATTACCCATATCACCAATCTGCCCTCTCTTCTATCATC
>JAQQSK010008729.1:0-13385 GCA_028658325.1 Potorous gilbertii
AAAAGAGATAAATTATTAGGAGAAATTTGAGGAGGGACCTCATATTTTCATCTGAGGTTGAGGGTGAGAGCAGGTTAAGTGACTTGTTCATATAACATTTCTGACTTTGGATTCAAGCTCCCTGATTCCAAGTCCAGTACTTTTTGAGAGAGAGAGAGAGAGAGGGAGAGAGAGACAGAAAGACAGAGAGACAGAGAGAGAGAGAGAGAGAGAGAATCGGTAACAGAATATGACAAAAAGTTTTTATTTAAAATTTCAATGAGCAAAGATAAATTTTTCTTAAAAATACAGTATTCTAAAGTTGTGAGCTCTCATTATAAGACAGACAGTGTGCTATAGGGGAAAGAACGCTGCCCTTGGGCTCGGAAGACCTGGCTTCCAATCTCACCTGTCACTTCTTGCATGGCCATGGGGAGCTTCTTTTTCCTCTCTGGGCCTTAGTTGTTCCAGCTCTCAAATAATCGAGTTGTATTAGATGGCATTTTAGTTTCTCTCAAACTCTAAATTTGTGATCCAGTGATCTCTGGGTAAGAATGGTTATATACATATATACATATGTGTGTATGATACACACATATGTATGTTTTATATATTTTGCTTATATATAAGCAAAATATATATGCACACATATGCAGGTATATATAAAACATTGCTTATATATAAGCAAAATATATAAAACATACTTAGAACATGCATGCATATTACATATATAAACCATTGCAGTTTAGTACAAATGAAACAAAATGAAACACAGTACAAAGAAATTAGTACTTATGAGTGAATCATTTTCACAGTGGGCTGTGTAATACATATTAACCTACTACAGCTTATGTGACCCTCACTAAGGAAAGCAGGTCCCTTCCTCAAGAGTCTTCTTTCTACTATTTTGTATCCTATAGAAAAATGTGTAGACAACTAATGGCTTTCTTTCTGAAGAGCCTGGTCTACCTACTCTTAGTAAATGCTTTAATAAGCGTCAGGATTTCAAGATAGCTCTGGCATCCAGGCTAATTAAGGGAAATGAATAACTCAAGTGGAAAATAAGAGTTTTTAACCTTCCTTATTCACTAGGTGGTTAGCATTTTCTCCAGCCCTCACTATTCTAGTTACAATATTATCGTGGGGTTTTCCAATCACAGCTCTCAAGACCAAGAAAGTGGCACGATCAGTCAGTAACTCAGGAAAACCTGGTGTGTGTTGAAGCTGGATTCTTCATGCTCAACTGCCACTGGTTAAATCTTTACTTGAAGCTGTTTCACTGTAATACACTCAATAATGGGCACTTCAGTACTAATGTTTTCCTTCTAGTGGTTACCACACAGCAATAAAAGTAGTTTTTTTTTAATAACAAAACATGTATCCTGTCTCTGTGGAAATAAAGAAAATGGTTGTTAGCCAACTGAATGCTTTTCAAAATAAACATGTTATGGGAGATCAAGCAATGTGGTTCCCATCATTCCTCTCATGATAGACCTCCTACCAGGACATTTGAGAAACTAAATTACAAAAGTCCATTCTACCTCATGAATCTTTTTGTTTCTTTTACAGTAAGTAATATTTACTTCAAAAGATAACTATAAATATATAAACACATTTCCTCCAACACATAGAAGGAATAATTTCCCTCCCACTTTGCACCACCTTAGTCTGTGGGGAGAAAGGAGACTAGCTTTATACCATAGCTCTGTTTTTCTAGATCACAATCTGAGTTCCAAGTTCAAAACCCTGCATTTGAGTCCCTGACTTCTCAGCACTTACATGCCAGCCTTGCTGGTTGTAGTATGTTGCGATTGTCATGGTTTACAACCAGGTCCTTTGGGGATCATGTCCACTGCCTGAAACTGAAGACCAACAGCCCAAAAGAGAAACAGCCCCAGACATATTCCTTGGAACTGATATAAAAGAGAGGTAAGAGGGCAAGGCCAGTGTATTCCCTTTTTCTGGGCTGAGCAGATAAGAGTTGGAAGAAAAGATGCGAAAAGAGTGCACCAGCTTTAAAGATGCAGTCAATTAAAGGAGGCTACCCTACCCACTTGGTAGAAGGACTTGCCAGATCCTGCTTAGGAAGATTTGGCATGCTTAAAAATCTAGTTAAACATTTCCTCATTTGAAATTTGCCATCCCCTGCAAGTAGACAGTGATGCATTTTGTTTTTCTCCAAGCTCATACCAAATTCAGGGAAAAAAAATGTTTTCTGGTTTCTGAGAAGGCTTGAGTCTTTTATTTACTTCCCTCCCCCACACCCTCAGCGCCAAACAGTCAAATCTCAAATAGCACATGCAATCCTCTATGTACAGATGAAAATCTATTTTCTCCAAATACAAAGTTTCACAGATTTGTTAGACAAGGAACTTTTCATAAGTTTCCCCAAATAAAATAACACCATAAGAAGTGGTTTTACTATGTTTACCCTATATTTCTTTTTTCTTAGTCACATTTTCAGAGAGTGCTGCAAATTCTTGGAACCATACAGAGCATATCAATGTTCTAGGGAAGAGGGAGAACCTGTTTTTATGTCTGGAAGGCAGCTCAAGCTACAGCAACAGAAAGGGGCCACCCACTAGAAATGAGTGTATGTCAAAACTTGCCAAGAAGTATGTGCACTTTGACAGAATGAGTAAGGTGTTCAGGAATATAAACTTAAATGTACATTTATTTTTCTTGACATTAACATTATTTCACAACATCTAGAAACTGCAAAGACTAGTCACCTCGAGTAAATTACTAGTCTCTTTGTATATACTTCCTAGGGTGTTTACCTTCATAGTAATAAATATGGCATGTGACAAAGTTTTTTTCATTGTTAATATGAGGAAAGCTAGCTCATATTAAGTGAACTAATTGTTATGTATGCATTAATACCCAAACAATAGGAAACTGAGAACCCACAATAACAATGGAAATTCTAGATTAAAAAAACGCCTATTGTTTCCAACAGTACTGTATTTTTTCCTCCTTGCCAAGGTCAGTGGGTCACTGAGTTCCCAAGGCATCCAACTTCAGTGGAAAGACCATTGGTTCTAGAGCTTAAAGGACCTAAATTCAGATAACCTCTTCTGATATTGGTTACCCAAATGATAGTAGACAAGTAATTTTTATCTCCCTGAGCCTCTATTTCCTTATCTGTAAAATGGGAGGAAGGAAATAAAATCATCTAGAGCCCTAGATACATAATCATTGATCTCTTCCTTTGCTTTTATCCTTTGGAAATGTGTCTCTTTGAAAATGCACTGTCATCTCCAGTCTTACCTAATTCTCTGGATCCTTCCTACCTGCCCACAAACATACTCAGGTTTCCTCCATCACTCACTTGCCCTCCTCTTGTCACCTTGTACCTCCTGTCCCTGTTATAGCTCAACTCCCAAAAAGGATCAGTCCCATCCTCTGCCTTCACTTCCTCACTCGCTTCCTAGCACCTTGCTCTCTGGCTTCTGACCTCAAATTTGCCCAAAAATGCTCTTTCAAAGGTTAGGAAGGAACTCAACTCATAAAGTCCATGGCCTTGTTTTATTTCTCAGATTCTTTAAGAATACTCATTCCTCTTTTTCTGTAATCTGTTGATCAACTGATTTCTCCTGAACCTTCTCTCATGGCTTTCACAACACCATTCTTTCCCATTTCTCTTGCTATGTGTTTGAACAACACTTCTGAGTCTTCTTTTCTAGGTCACTATCCATTCCCTCTGCTGGTAGTATGGCTATTCCATGGGTGTGCAATGAAGCAGTGGACAGCACAGTGCATAGAGTTCTGGTTCTGGAGTGAGGAGGACCTGAGCTCAAATCTGGCTGTGTGATCCTGGGCGAGGCACTTAGTTTCTGTTTGACTCAGTTTGTTCACTTATGGTGATAATGACATCTATCTAACAAGGTTGTTGTGAGGATCTAATGAATGATAAAAAAGTGCTTAGCACAGAACCTGACACATAGGAATTAAATAATTCCCTTATTCTTTTCCCCACTATCTCTTCCCTTTGATCCATTCATTCTCCTTTAACGATATCATTGGCTTTCATGGGTTCAAATCTCAAGAAAGAGGATTCTCAAATACATACACACACATATGCATGTGTGTATATCTGTTTATATATTTATTTATATTATATTTTATAATATATTTGTAAATGTATATACATATGCATATATAAATTTATGTATGTATTTCTAGTTTCTTTCTTAAAATTCAGTATTGCTTCATCAGCCTTGGACTAGATGTCTTATAGAATCTTAGATTCAACATGTTCAAAATGTAACTGATTTTCTCCACCCTATCCCAAATCTACTTACCCCTCTTCAGACTTCCCTATTTCTGTTTCTTAAAAGGCTCTTGCAATTTTAATCACCTAGTTCCTAATCTTGGTGTCAACCCAGACTTTTCTCTTTTCCCTAAATGCTGCCCCCGCATCCAAACATTTGACAAGATGTATCAGTTCTATGTATTTCTCATTTCAATTCTTTTATCTCTACAATGGCTGAAATTCTTTGTGATCTCTCGCCTGTACTACTGTAATAGCCAATTCTTTTCTCAGACCATATTCTCTTTTCCAGTTCCTTTTTCTCAAAACTGCCAAATATATATATATATATATATATATATATATATATATATGCATATGCACATGTATATATGTATGTATATACACATGTACATACACACATATATATGCATATATATTTCTAAATCAGAAGTTATTCTTTTGCTCTAAAACCTGCATTAACTCCCTATTTTCTGTAACATAAATGACAAGCAGCTTAGCCTGCCATTTAAAATCCTTTACAGTTTAGACCCCCTTTTATGTACCAGCTAAACTGACCTACCAGGTGTTCCCTAAACTCTTTCTTCAACCCTCCAGTTCCTTTGTATGTTCCTAAAATCCAGTCCCTTATCATTTCCATCTTTTAGAGTTCGTATCTTCCTTATAGACTTGGCTTAAGTCTATTTTCATGACATATTCTTTATCCATCCTCCCCCCTCATCATTTATTAGTAGTACCTTCCATCTTCAAATCATTTTGTATTTCTTTATCTATCCAAAGTGCATCAGCAGCTATTTGGTTTTCTTTTTGGATTTCTAGTACAGATTTTGGTAGAGTGCCTTTCATGTAGTAGGTACTTTAAAAATGTGTGTTCAATTGTTTTTTAAATTAGATATGTCCCACACCTTGGGAGAAAATAGTCAAGAAAATGTATCACCTGGTAATGAAACTTCTCAGAGGTATGCAATAACATTATTAGGGCCAAATTCTCAAAACTTTACAAGTTAGCAAAACCATACCTTCTAGGTTTGCACCTTACTGAGACAGCTTTTTAGAATCTAGAGTCATATCCATGGCAAGATAAAGTATTTTGGGTTTTTTTTTTGGTGAAAGAAAGAATGTCCCAAGTATACAGGGACTTCCGTATCTCACCCCTTTTTAATCTATTCTATTTCACTTATACCGCACATTTTAGTCACTGAATTCATTCTGTATTTTATTGTTCGAGAACTAGTTCAAGTTCATGTTTATAATTTTTATGCCATGTGACATTTTGTTTCTCTTTATAAATTTGGATTTATAATATGAGCATGCCAGAAGCTATAAATATAAATTAGTCATTTCATCCAAGATATTTTGACTACAATTTGATAAAATATGACCAGGTGAATAATGGTGCCTTCTTACAGTTATGATAAAGAAAATATAGCACTTTCTCCAATCAAATTATATATTTAAAAAAATTCAAATTCCTTTCCCCATCAAGAATTTGGTATTTTCCCACTTTTCAGGTACTTTGAAAATCAATCGCTCAGGGTCACTTCCACTATGTGTGGTCTACTCCAGTTTTCTTTAATGCTACTTCTACTTCCTCATATATTGCAGCACATCAGGAACTCTGATATTGAAGGCTAAATATAGAGGCTCCATTGTCATTGATAGAGAAAAAGTTTTTCATGCTAATTTTTATAGATCTTTCCATTTCTTATGTATTCATTGTCCTAATTTCATCTTTAAAACTTTGCAATATAATCAGACTTCTTTGGAATATTTTGTAACTTTTATGTATTTTTTTCATTCATAGTGTTTCACTTTTTATGAGGTACATTGCAAATAATCACCCACCATTTTCTTCCATGATATTGGTGTGTGTGTGTGTGTGTGAATGTGTAGTAATGTTGATGGTAATATGCATAATTAATCTCTTAAACCTTAAAACTTCACTTAAGCTTTGAAACACCCTGTATGTTTTTTTATTAAAATAAATTGTATTTTTAGTTATTTTAGCATCTCTTACTTTTTCCATTATAGCCCTCCCTTCTTATTCCTCCTTTCCTGAGGTATTATAAATTGGTTTATGCTCTAAATCAGGAATGCCTTTGGATGCCAAATCTCTCTACCTGTCAAAACATTCAAATAATGACCACCCCAGGTGGTTTCTGGACCCTTTTATCTTTTTTTATTAAGATAATGAATCTATATCAGTTAAACTTACAGAAAGGAAAGATTATAGTCTGTGCTGATATAGGTTATTTTATCCATTTCCCCTTGTTTGAGAGACATTATCTTCAAATATCCCAGAAAGGAATTGTCTTCTTGTTTTAAATTTTTTCTTCTAATTTGGTTTAGATTTTGATCTTTCTTTTCTTTTGTTAGTGTTTTCTCTATAGGGAAAGTTGTTTCTCACATTGACAACAAGTTTGTTGAAACATAATTAATTTGGGTTTTTTGTATGTGATTTTACCTGATGTTCACAATGTCCAGTACCACTCATCTCCATTCTCAAAGAAGTATTAATAAGTAGGCAAGAAGCTTTTATAGAGTATATAAGCTTTTGATCTCTCTCACTTCTTATCTCTTAATTATATTGCCCAACATCTTTACACCATCCTCTATTGGGCCTTCGCTTTGGTGTTAACGATGATACATGAAGTTATAAAAGTATATCTTAGTTTACCTTGGAATATTTTATTAAGATCTTGCATGATAAAGGTTATACCATCAAGCTCTTATTTGCCTCTCTAAGGCATCCTTTCCTTTAGGTGCAACTCCCTTCTCTCTTATGATTATATTGATAGTAAATAAATCAAAATTTCTGTAGTCAATTTTCTCTAGTAATATGTTTGCTTTTTGGTCACTGAGCAAGGATTTCAGATTTAGAATACTGACAGTTAAATATTTTTAAGCTAGAGAGGGTGGTGGCTGTAGCAGCAATCACCCAGGCAGGAGGGTGATCACCCAATCAGGAGGGCCTGCTGTACAGGTTCTTAGATCTGCTTTTCTAAAAGGAAAGGAACTTTTGAGGGGTCAATAATCTATTTTAATTACATTCACCAACAGAAAAAATACAAGCAGGGAAATAAAGACAAACAGACAGGACTTCTAACTGTCTGACCATAAGCAATACATACACCACCGGTCAACAGACAGATCCAACTGTTTGACCATACATGCATAGTTATTAGAGAAAGAAGCAGCAACATCTGGGTTTTTAAAGAGCACTCGGGGGGTGCACAGCTACCCAGGGTTTTACCTGGCACAGGAACCTTCTTCCAAGCCCCCAAAGCAAAAACTCATCTCAGAATATATATACACTTTTCAGAGCTTCATTAATTAGCAAAAGGTGTAGGTGTTCCTATAAAACAAATCTCCCCTAATCAAGCTCCCCTTAATGGGTTCCAGGTGAGGTCGATTAATAGGTAGGGAAGATATTTTACTCTAATTAACGTTACAGTGGCTTTAGACTGTAATCTCTGTGGCTGAGGAAGCAGAGATTGGTGGCTCTCTGGAGCTCTGGAGTTCTGAGCTGAACTAGGATGTACTGATCAGGTATCCATATTAAGTCTGGTGTGGAAGTTACAAGGGGCTATCTGATTGCCCTGTATCATACTGTCCTCTCTTTTCAAAAAGAAAACAAAGCAATGCTTTCAGAGTGACCTACATATACTGATTAATTAATCAAACAAATATTTAAATATTAATTGCTAAGTGTATGTTAACTATTCATAAGTTATCCAAGTAAAAGAAAATCATTTTAATATAGCTTGATCATTTGGCAAATGGAGTCACTCCCTTAATCATTTTGAGGAAAGAATTACTTTGAATCCAGTTCACAGTAGTTACCAATTCATACCTTGTATAATATGGCAAAATATGGCTAATTTTTAAGATTGATTTTTTCCTTTATTAAGTATTTATACAGCACTTTACAATTTGCAAAGCACCTTGCATTTCTATCTCATTTGAGTCTGTGAGATAATTACTGTTAATTCTCATTTTAAAGATGATGAAACTGAGATTGAGAGAAGTCAGGGAATTTGCCCAGGGTCAAATAGCTGTAGTAAAGGACCTAAGGATTCAAACTCAGCTCTTCATGACTTCAGGTTCATCACTCTACTATACTACCTACATGCCATTATTTCTAGGTCTGTGTATGTATGGATGTATGTGTGTGTGTGTGTGTGTGTGTGTGTGTGTGTGTGTGTGTGTGTGTGAAAGAGAGAGAGAGGAGATGTAATCCATATCTATATCTCTATCTATCGATATCTTGTCTTACTCATAAATGGCAAGTCTCCTATCCAACATCACCCACCCATCCAGTATTACTGCCCTACTAAAAAGCAGTTTTAAAAATATTGATTGCCTTTGTCTCACTTTCTCTGATAAGAAATATGAGATTAGTTTTTGTTGGCTCAATTAATCTGGCATCTGTCTTGTGTACACCATAAATCATTCCAAATACAAACAAGGGACCTTGTAGCAGCAGCGATATTGATCCCCATGGCCCTTTGGGTTAGGAGGAAAGCCTCTTTAATTACTTTGGCTGACTTTCATTCTTTCCAACATCTTGGGAACTCCAGGCACCATGTTTTAGTGTTTGTTATCACAGCCTAAATTTACAGCTCTGGTCTTTAGAGATTGGCCAGTCCATATAGGCTATTGAGAAACCCTGCCTCCTTCAGCCTACTGGAACTCAGCTCAATCTGGAAAACTAAATGAACTTCCCCCTTTCAGATTCATCCAGGGTTTGATAACCTCTACACTTTCCTTTGCCAGAGGTGTTTTGACCTTTAATTAAAAGGAAAATTTGCTGTCTTCCTTTCAGAAGACAGCAAATAATGAACTCATTAAAATGAGGTTAGTGTTCAGGCCTTAGAGCAATAAGAGCTGAAGTCTCTCATTAGCAGCTAACAATGCAGAACACAGCACATAAATAAACTTAATACCGCACAGCAAAATGCCTTGGTGCATTCAATTTGAGCAAGAATCAAATGTTTACAGTCAATGATGTCTGGGGCATGAAGTTTTAATGTACTTAATAAAGGAAAGCAAATTGCTTCCTATTAGCCATGAAATGTTACCACAGAAATTGCCCCAAAAAAGTTTATTATGCAAATGAAAGGATGCAGTGGTAATTAACGAGGACATTGTAGGAAAATATCAGTCTCGCCTAATAGAAGCAGCAATTATGAAGGATAAAGACAAGGCAACTAAAAAAAATGGCCAACACATTGATGTAAAGTAGGGTTAAAAGTAAAAACAAGATTCCAAAAATGATTTCTCATCAACGGCACAAGGAGAGAAGGAGGGGATGCAATGTCAAAGTAAAGAATCAGTTCATAAAATGAAAACCAAATTTGGAGGCAATTAAGCATCTCTTGAGCAAGAAATGCCTGAGAACTTTCTTTAAATGACAGTTCATTTGTAGCAGTAGTATAAAGATTGCTGCTTTTCCTAAACAAACTGAAGCTTTTTTATTATATAAAATTAAATAAATCAGTAAAATCATAATAAGTAGCTTTATTATAATTTCACATGCTAAATGAATGGAAAAAGAAGAGCTAAAAATTCTCCCTGTACTTTATTGAATTACTATATCAAAATATTTATACAAAGAAACTGATTTTATATATATATATATATGATTTTCTTTCAATTAAAAAATTCCTTTGAGAAACTTAGCATGCATTTTATAGGAGAAGGAAAGGGAAAGGGAATACACATTTGTACAGAACCTACTCTGTGCCAGACACAGTGCTAAAATTTGATCCTCACAAGAGTCTTGCAAGGTAGTTACTATTTACTAACTCCATTGTGCAGTTAAATAAAGTGAGACAATTGATTGTTAAATGACTTGCTTAGGGCCACACAGATCATAAGTGACTGAGGTCAGATTTGAACTCAGATGGTTCAAATTCCACATCTAGAGCAACATTGCACCATCAGTTGAGGTAATTTTTTTTAGAGAATGACCTAGATTCAGGTCCCAATCCTAACACATAGACTGTGTGAACCTGGGTAAGTCATTTGACCTTTAATACTAAAAGTAGCTCATTAAGCCTATAGGTGACAGGAAAAGAGGCTAAACTATGTTAAGAGAGTGAGTCATCATCGAGACTTCCCTGTGTCAGTGAAATCACATACAGCCCATCTCCAAAGTCTTTATTTAAAATGTATTTAAAACTGTGAGCAAGTGAAAAGAGTACTGGTTTGGAAGTCTTGGCTCTTTCTCCTCATGGTTATTTGGCTTTGGGCAAGTCACAACCTTTCAAAGTCTCAGTTCCTTCATCAATAAACTGAGGAGACTCTAGATGATCATTAAAGGATTCTCTCACCTCTCAAGATATTGTCATCCTCTGAAGATGATTTTTTTGGAGGAAACAAAACCAATTCCTCCATCTGTTCACCTTGTTTAAAATGTCTGTTTCTACCTTTACAATCTTCTATAACTTTGACAGAAATGCAGAACAGAGGAAGAATATTTCAAGCCAAACAATGTTTGGAAACATTTACCTCATGTAAACTCAGACATTTTACTAAATGGTACCCTGGAGGCTGGGAAGAGTTAGTGAATTTCATGTACCTCTGATTAAAAGAAATGTTCTTGGTAATTACCTGAAAAGAGAGGCATTGATATTGGCATTAAATCTTGAGGGCTTCCATTCCTGTGCCTTCATCCAGAGTCTCACATTTTTCAGTATCTCCTTTAAGGTGGTAACAAAAGAGAATTCTTTATTTTTTGTTTACACTTGAATAAAGATACCTAGAGGAGTACAGAATGTTTCTAGTAAAATCTGTGTTCCTTTTTGTCAACCAGTAATTTGCAAACATGGGAGTCATTTAAAGAAGTAGCATAGCAACATTTCTTGAGTTCATTTCTCTTCTAAAGGGAATGGTCATTTGCTTCCCTCTCATCTATAGCAAAGAAGTTGTTAGGGAAGTAGATGTTTATCAAATGATGCTAATCCTGTTTTAGTTGTGAATGTGAATTATAACTGGTCCTCAAAAGGAGATGGGCAACAGGAGGTAGCAAACTACTGAATGTTTTTACTATTGCTATTTCCTTGAGGTTCTGAAGAGTGGCTATATGCTGATGTATCTACCACTTGGAAATATCCATTCATTATCAAGTTTTTAGTTCAATGTGGGCTATCTCATGACTTCTATGTATACATGTAGAAAATCAGTAAGCATACTTTATCCTTGTTTCTTCATCTTGGGTTATCACAAGATAACCATTTTAGCATTATCTATTAACTGATTAGCATTAGATAGCAGTTTAAATATTTAGTTAAAGCATATAGCTTAAGTATTAAGTAATAAAGAGATAAAATCTATGAATGAATGTGGTCAACATTAAAAAAATAACTTTCTGAGGGAAAAATATGTTCTTGATCCACTTTAAAGTCAAACCTGCATTATTAACATTTTCTTCATTACTTTCTCAAGTCAACAATCAACAAGAAAACAACAAATCAAGTTCTGATTTTTGGCATTTGCTAATTTCTGAAATGTAAATGCTTACAATGAACATTTAACATTCAATTTGCCTAATCCAGTTGGAACTAGCAAATTTTGCAATGGATTCACAATTTTAGGTTTAGTTCTTGAAAATATTTCAAGAAGCATCCTTCAAAACTCAAATGTAAGTGAACACCCTTGCTAGTATTTATCAAGGAACTAAGGGAAAATTTTTGAAAGTTCATGAAACTTAAAAAGAAGTTATTCCTCCTTAATAGACACATGAAAAAATCCACAGAAAATATAGGAACTAGTAGTTGATGCCTCAGCAGATCTCTTCAATCTATTTAGAAATTATCACAACAAAATATTTGTTTCTTTGAGATGGCCCAATTTTTTCACCTCAGGTAGGTTGTTTATTTGCAAAAAAGCCTTTTTTAACCATGTCACCTTAAAATCTTGCCTAAATAATGTATTTGTACTGATGTCAAAAAATAACACTAAGGTTTTAGAAATTGGAGGTGAGGCCACTGACCAATCTTGAAATCAGAAGGAGGAAAAGATTCCGGAAAAAAGATATGACAAGTTTGACTTTAGAGATATTGAATGTGAGGTGCTAATGTGAAATCAAGTAGTGATAGGGAGATGGAGAAAAAAGTTTGAAGACTAGGTAAGAAGAAAGTGTTAGAGACTTGATTTTGGGAATCATTTACATAGAAATTCTGCTCAATACTTGCTGACATGAATGTGTATATTAATAAGCATAACTATTTTCATTTGAAGAAATAAAATGATAAACAAGAGGAATGTCTTAGTCAATAGACAAACAATCCACACCAAGGGAAAATCATTTCAGTTTTCACTAAAGCACATAACTTGGAGCAGGGGTGGTAGATCACTGTATACCTCCTACACAATGGAATTGTTCATAATGACATCTCATCATAGGAAACCACCATGACTCAAACTAATTCTGAGTGAAAAGAATGCTGCAACTACAGGTCAAACTGGGAAGCATTTAAAGGTCATGCAACTAATAAAATTACTGACAGATAACCTGCTTATTATTTGTATTGAAGTCACCTTTGGATAGTTCAAGTCTCTAAAGATGTCTAAGACATTTTGTGTTGATACTTTATCTTGAATAAGTTAGAATCCTTAACAAAGGACAAATGTATATTATTTTCCCTTGGTCAAAGCTCTATGTCTGGGCATTGAACCTTTCCATCAATGCACCTTCCCATCTATAAAGAAAAAGAACATTGATTATGTTTTCCTGTCTACCTCATTTAAATCTTGTTAGGAGAATTAAAATGCTTAGAAAGAAAAGCACTTCATAATTACAAAAAAAAAAAAAGCAATGTACACACTTGAAGTGTTATTATATGTCAGCACAGGTTCTAGCAAAACCAAGTGTATATATGTAAACACACATATATATATATATATACACATATACATGTGTATATATATATATATATATATATGTGCATGTATATGTAAAACATCACTAATTGAGATAATACTTGGAAATGATGAGCCTGCAATAGAGAAGAACCTGGAGCACATGATAACTTTAAAGAAATACATGACATCATTTTGAAATATATACACAAAAAATGAAATAAAACCATCTGTAATGGTTAACAGAGGGTTGCTTTGTTATGCAAAT
>JAQQSK010008730.1:0-13385 GCA_028658325.1 Potorous gilbertii
TAGAGATACTGAGTCTTCCTTGGATATATATCTACATAGTAACAGAAAATCAAACAGAAAATCATCAGCAAACAGAAAATCATATATCAACACTCCATCCACTTTGGTCTTGACTTGTAGCCTTTTCAAATTGAAGAACTTATCATCAGTATGGTAGTTGACCTTGATTCTGTGTTCATCTTCATTGAAAGCATTTGACAACATGGCTGAAAACATCATGCTAAAAAGCATGGGAGCAAACAGGTCTGTTTCACTCCATTAGTGACTGGGAAGGCACAAGAGATTTGTCCACTATCCAAAACCTGGGCAAAGGACATCATGAAATTGACTTACAATACTGATGAACTTCTCCGGGCAGTCAAATTTTGACATAATTTTCCATAAGCCCTCATGACTAACAGTGTCAAAGGCCTTGGTCAGATCTACAGATGTTGTGTACAGACCTCTGTTTTGCTCCTGACATTTCTCTTGGAGTTGTTGGGCTGCAAACACCCTATGGACTGTTCCTTGGCCCTTTCTGAAGCCACACTGACTCTCAGGTACATGACCATCTTCCAGATGAAGGATCAGCCTATTAAGGAGGACTCTAGCAAGAATTTTGCCAGTAATTACTAAGAGAGAGACCCCCCCCACCCCCGCTTTGATTGTCATAGGACAATCTATTCCCTTTACCTTTATAGAGATGGACAATGGAGGCATCCTTGAACTCCTGGGGGATAACTTCCTCTTGGAAAATTTCGGTTAGCTTTTGTATGAGCAATGGTCCCCTTACCTTGTAAATCTCAGCTGGAATAGAATAAGCACCAGGTGCTTTGCCACATGAAAAGAGCCTAATGACTTTCAAAATTTCTTCTTCAGTTGGAAGTTCAGCTAAGGAGGGACTGAGTTCAACCTGAGATAAACAGTCAGTGACCTCAGCCTTGATTGAAGGTGGTCTGTTGAGAACACTATGGAAGTGTTCAGTCCATCTCTCTAGGATAATGTTCTTATCACTAATCAATGTGGCTCCATCAGCACTGAGTATTTGCGATGCACCATAGGTTTTTGGTCCATAAATAGCTTTCTGTTTGCAAATGATTGTGCACTCAATGCAGCCTCTGAAGCTGAGATGCAACAAAGTGTGGATCAATTGTCTGCTGCCTGTGCTCATTTTGGCCTAATAATTAACACCAAGAAGACACAGGTGCTCCATCAGCCACCCATACAATGGAACCACTGGTTACAACAAATGGAGACATTTTGAATGCTGTGGATAAGTTCACTTACCTTGGTAGTGTACTTTCCAGGGATGTACACATTGACAATGAGGTTGATGCATACATTGCCAGAGTTAGCTCAGTGTTTGGGAGACTCCAAAAAAAGTTTGGGAGAGAAGAGGTATTAGACTGATTACCAAACTGAAGGTCTACAGAGCTGTTAGGTTGACCTCATTGTTTCATGTTTGTGAAACATAGACAGTTTACCAGTGACAAGCCAGGAAACTGAATCGCTTCCATTTGAACTGTCTTAGGAAGATTCTCAGGATCACCTGGCAGGAATAGGAAATCCTTGCTTGAGATGAACTGCCAAGCATTCAAACTATGCTGCAGAGAGCACAACTCCAATGGGCTGGCCACATTGTTCAAATGCAAGATGTACGCTTGCCAAAAAGATTATTTTATGGAGAACTCACATGGGGCAGGCAATCACATGGTGGTCAGAAGCAATATAAGGACATTCTCAAGAACTTTGAATTTGACCGTGCAACATGGGAGACACTGGTACAGGACTGCTCAACATGGCGTGTTCGCATCAGAAAGAATGCTGTGCTCTATGAGCAAGGCAGAATTGAGATAGCACCAAGGAAATGTAGGATGTGCAAATTTGGAGTATCCACCCCAAAAATTCATATGGACTCTCTGTGCCCGACCTGTGGTAGAGCATTCCGAGCTCATATTGATCTGATCAGCCACAGTCGGACACACTGAAACTTTACTTTATCATGGTGATGTCACTTTGGTCCTCTTTGAAAACGAAGGACAATAACCAATCACCACCAACCATCTACATAGTAGAGAATTTCCTAAGATTTATTACTAAAGGGCTACTGTTCACTTCTAAATCACATGGGCACAAAAGATATTGCTAAAAGGAGCCTAAAAGGTTTTTTGTTTGTTTTTAACCAACTATTATGATGTTTTGGAGGAGAAACTGAAAACCTGTGTTTATAGGTTATTTTTCTTAGTAGTGTCTTTTCTCATCTTTGCCTCTAAAAGGAATGTCTTTTTGAATATGGAAGGGAGAAACCAACTTGGGAAATGAACTACTGGCTAAGAAAGTAGTGTCTGAGCATGAGAATTGGATTTTTGGACCAGTGCTTAAAATACAAGGATAACAGAATTATGAAGCTGATAATAATTTTTGTTGTATGTCTTGAAAATTTAATCAAGAATTTTTAAATTAAGAAGGATGAGGGAGGAAGAAAATAGCAAATATTTATCTGGGTATACTTACACACACATACATCTACTAAGTTAAATAATAACAAAAAAACCAATAGCAACAACAACGACTAGCATTTTATTGCATTTAAGTGTTGTAAAGCATTTTATATATGTTAACTCATTTGCTCTTTAAAACAACCCTGTGAAGTGCTATTAATATCCCCATTTCACAGATGAGAAAACTGAGAGGTTAATAGATTTACTCTTTGCCATGTAGATAGTAAGTGTCTGAGGTAGGATTCAGACTCAGGTCTTCTTAACTCCAAATGCCATGTTCTGTCCATCTTGTCACCTAGTTGCCTTTTTCAATACCATGGAGATTAGCTCCGGTGATAGAAAGAGAATAAATGTTGAGACATCCATCAAAGGAGATATCTTCCAAGAAAGGAATTAGTAACAAAAATACCTCAAATATCTATATGCAAATGCCTAAGATTTGTCAATAAGGAAGATGAACAAGAAGTCCTAATAATGCAAGGAAACAAATGTGACTTCACAGATGTCACTGGAAATTTATGGGATGAAACCTATGGCTGGAATATGCCTCTCGATGGGTGTACCTTATTCAAAAGAAATGGAATATATAAAAAGGGATTGGAGTGAGTGTGGCATTATATATTAAGAAGATATAATCAAAGGAGGAAATCAGGGAAGCATGATAGAGAGTATCAGGGTAAAGAACAATGGAGAGAGAAACATTTTTGTCACTGGAGTATACTATAGACTACCTACACCAAAAGAGGAAATAGATAAAGAATTTGATAAATAGACTACAAGCCTGGCACAGAAACATGATATTGTGTTGTTGGAGGACTTCAAATATCCAGATGTCTCTTGTTGCTAAAAACAGAGCAACTAGTTACTTCTTGATTTGCCATAATGACAATTTCATTCTTCAAAAGGTAGATGAACCATGAAGGAATAATGTTTTATATATATATATATTATATATATATGCATGTATATATCTATACATATATGTATGTATATATATGCATGTATATATACATATATGTATACATACACATCCATATACACATATATTTATAGACACATATATGTATATGTACATATATATACATATATATACATATATGTGTATATATACATATATATTCTCACTAGTTGGTAGGGTAGAAATGATTGGAACTCAGGAGGAAATTCCCTTCTAGAGTTTGTTATAAGGTAGAAGAAAACCAGGACAGTCTGATATACATCCTAAATTCGAGAACAGCTTTCTTTTTCTTTTTTTTGTGGGGTTCTACACATACATTCTCATTAAATACATTTTCACCTTAGTCATGTTGCATGGAAGAATTTAAATGAATGGGAGAAACCATGAGAAAAGCCCAGACAAAAGAAAACATAACACAAGAGAAAATGTTCTGCTTCATTTTGCTGTCCAATTTCATCGTTCTTTCTCTGGATGTGGATGGCATTTTGCTGCAAGAGTCTTTTGGGAATTTTTTAGGTCCTTGCATTGCTGTGAAGGACTAAGTCTACCAGAAAAATGCTTCACACACGGTGGTTTTTACTGTGTACAATATTCTCCTGGTTCTGCTATTTTCACTCAGCAGCACTTCATATAAGACCTTCAAGGCCTCTCTGAAAACTTCCAGTTCATCATTTCTTATAGCATGATAGTATTCCATTACATTCATATACCATAACTTGTTCAGCCATTCCCCAATTGATGGGTATCCCCTCGATTTCCAGTTCTTGGCCACCACAAAGAGAGCTGCTATAAACATTTTTGAACATATGGGCCCCTTTCCCATTTTTATGATTTCTTTGAGATACAGCCCTTAAAGCAGTATTGTTGGGTCAAAGGGTATGTACATTTTTGTAGCCCTTTGGGCATGGTTCCAAATTGCTCTCCAGGATGGTTGGATTAGCTCACAGCTCTACCAACAATGACTTGGTGTTCCAACTCTCCTACATCTTCTCCAACGTTTATCATCTTCCTGTTTTGTCATGTTAGCCAATCTGATAGGTGTGATGTGGTACCTCAGAGTTGTTTTGATTTGCATTTCTCTAATCAATAGTGATTTAGAACATTTTTTCATATGACTATAGATATCTTTAATTCCTTCCTCTGAAAACTCCCTGTTCGTATCCTTTGACCATTTATTAGTTGGGGAATGACTTGTATTCTTGTACATTTGACTCAGTGAGGAGAACAGTTTTCAAAGGGGTTAGAGGCAGGATAGACAAGATTTCACTGACAATTCTACAAGGGGATGTCAGCCAGGAGGATTGGGAAACCTGCAGGAATGAAATTCTCAATGCAAAAAGAACCCATCTTAGATGTCGAAAAGATGTGCATAGAAGATGGAAGCAAGGGCAATTGTTAGAGATTGAATATAAGAGCATGACACAATCCTGGACAAACAGCATCAGGAGTTCTAAAGCTAAGAATGGACTGAACATGAGAAGAGACACTAATGACAATAGAAAGGTTTTTTTTTCCTGAGCTGTGTCAGGAGAAAAAAAAAAGAGAAAGTAAAAAAGGTGATTGGTACTTTGGGTGTGTGGAATGATGATAACCGACAAAAGAAAGAAGGTAAAGCTACTCCCTTGTTATTTTGTCTCTTTCTTTGCCAAGAAGAATCATCTTTGCAATGAAAATGATAGAAGCATAGCTAATAGGGAGTTGGTATAAATATAAATAGTACTAAGAAAACACCAAGTTGCCCTTGATGAATTCAAGTTTACCAGACTCTGAGGAACTATATTTTTAAGTTCTGAAAGAACTATCCAATGTATTTCCATTGTCAGTAATATCTGGAAGACTGGAAGTCAGGACAGATGCAGTAGAATTGGAAAAGAACAAATGCCCTGATTTTCTAATAAGGACTCAAAGTTCACTTGTTAATGGTTTAATGCCAATCCCCAACTGGGGAGCTATATTTGCCTCTGTGCTTTTAAACAATTTTGATTAGTACTGTGGATAACAGCATATATGCATGCTAATTAAATCTGGAGATGACACAAAGCTAGGAGAATTTTATGAAAAGAGGCAGGATTTAGAAAGAAAAACCAAATAATAACCATTTAGACAATGGCAATACCAATAATTTCATGTAATGCATACTTTGGATGCTATTATTTTAAGTCAACATACTTATCTTCTGGGGAAGAATAAATGATCTGTAAACAAAGGAAGTTATATACACATGAACACTTATTTACAATCTCTTGGGGTTTATCGGTGTTGGTTTCAACTTACATGTTTGGTTTTCTTATAATTTTTTCTTGTTCCTATCTGAACACTAGTATTAATAAAAAGAAGTTAAAATTTATACTTAAATACTTTGGCAAATCTGTGATTTTAATGTGGTACTCTAGACTGTGGTGCAAATTACAATCAATTCATGTTTTCTCATCCTAAAGGACTTCTGTCACATGCTAATCTGTATTCTCCCTGCAATTGATGCAGCTCTTTAACCTGATGATATTACTCTCTATGTCTCTGATAATGTCTTTTAGGCCACTTCATTGATAATTTGTTGCAGCCCACTCAAGTTCATCATGAGTCTAACCATTTGCCTTTTGCAATTTTAAGTT
The DNA here is from genome assembly GCA_028658325.1 of Potorous gilbertii. Taxonomy (NCBI): domain Eukaryota; kingdom Metazoa; phylum Chordata; class Mammalia; order Diprotodontia; family Potoroidae; genus Potorous; species Potorous gilbertii. The sequence goes on from JAQQSK010008730.1 coordinate 6,051, forward strand.
TTTGTAGACTTTGTAAACTGTGATATTCTATGACTTACATTATTAAGGATATCCTTAATATACTTACAGATTATTCTCAGATTTTGTAGAGATGAAAAGGTAGGCTGTGGTTTAGTGGTTATAGATGTTTCCTTGTTCATCATTTTTCTATTGTAATAAGAGATACTATTAGTTCCATTTGTTTGGTCTCCTCTCTCAGATATCTAGAAAACCAGACTAATTGTCTTCAAATTTGCGTCACTTCTATCACAGGCCCTTCCCCTGTATACACTTGGTCTAACTGCTTTTCTCGTCTTTGTTTTTCTATGGTGTCATTTTGTGACACATAAAAATTGTAATGTTAGTGTTTAACTATGGCAGCTCCTCTATCATTGATGGAGAAATGATTGTTAAAATAATTTTGAATGCTCTTTTCAATTGAAAATAATTTAATTGATATCTTTTGTTTTTATGTAGTCTGTTTCCCCATATATCCCTCTTTACCTCCCAGAGAGCCATCCTATATAAAAAAAGAATAGTTTTTTAAAAGAAAAAGAGGAAGATGAGAAAAATGCTAGCAAAACTGATTAATGCATCAAAAATATTTGAAATATATGGAATATTTCACACCTATGAAACTTTCATCTCTGCAAAGGAATGAGGGGAGCTGTCTTCTCATATCCCTTCTTTGGGACCATGCTTATTTTTTGTAGTTTTGCAAAAATAATTTCTTATTATTTTATTGTAGTTTTCTCCATTTACATTTTTGTATTCATTGTGCATATTACTTTCTAGAATTTACTCACGTTAGTATTTCCAATACATTCTTGTATCACAATTTGTTTAGCTGTTCTGCAATTGCTAGGCATCCCCTTTTTCCTTCTAGGTCTTTGCTACTATACAAAGTACTGTTATAAATACTTGGCTGTTTATGGAGGCTTTAAAAAAACAATGACATTCTTACAGCACATGTTTAGTGGTGGGATCTTTAGGTCAAAGGGTATTGCCACTTCATTCACTTTATTTACATAACTCCAAGTTGTTTTCCAAAATGGTTCTATTAATTCATAGCTCCACCAATAATGCACTAGTGTTTCTATCTTCCCACTATGGTTCCATCATTGACTATTTCCCATTTTTTGTCATCTATGCCAGTTTGTTAGGTGTGAGACAAGACCTCAGATTGTTTTGATTTGCATTTCTCCTGTTAGTAATTTGGAGCATTCTTTCATATGGTTGTAATAGTTTGCAATTCTTTATGAACTGCTTATTCATATCCATTGTCATTTATCTATTAGAGAATGGCTTTTGCATGCTCTCTCTAATATACATATATATTAATTTTAGGTGGGTCTAAGAAATTGAGTTTTTATCTGTGAAATTGGATAGATTTCCCCTTCCCATTCAACTGCTCTCCTTTTTACCCTAACCAATCAATAATTAGGAAGTATTTATTAAGCACCTACTATGTGCCAGACTTTATTCTAAGCACTGGGGATACAAAGAAAAGATAAAATATCCTTGCCCTCAAGAAGCTCACAATCTAATGGGGGAGACAGTGCATAAAAAGAAATTGGAAATCAGAGGTGTGGTGAGAGAGAGTGTCTAACTTGTGGGCGTGATAAGTATTGCATCCAGGTGGGAGATGATGAGGTAGGTGCTGAGGATCTGGGAGAAGCTTTCTGACTCCACCCTCTACCCACTTCAAAAAGAGGAAGGAGTCACAGGGTCAGGGAGTACTAAGAAAGAGTGACTTTCAGAGTTGATTCAGTCTTTCTGGAAAATAAATTACTGGAGATAATGTTGAGCTATAGGAGATCAGTTAGGTGGAAGATGATTCTATTTGTGTAAAAGCTTTCAATTTCATATAATCACAAGTATCTGTTTTGTCTTTTGTAATTGTTTCTACCTCTTATCTAGTTATGGTCCTAACCATAGCTGTGGAAAGTATATGATCTATCTCCTAATTTTTAAAAGATCTTTTTTATTGTGAACCTATTTGTCATCCTCCTCCCAATTTCATTCTTAAATGTTCTTGTTATGATTTGATCCAATTGGGTTTATCACCAATATTCCTGTGAATTTGTTTTTGCTTCCCCTTCTCTCTGTTTTATATGAAAATGTTACTCACAATCTTCTATTCTCTTGTCCTGAAAGATTTTATAATTAAGCTTCTATTGCACATTAGCAGTGCTTTGGGGAAATTGGTAAGGAGATCCTGTATCTGCTGTCCATGATAGATTCTAAGATGTTTTGTTCACTTTATTTTAGATATTTATTTACACTGGCAAGACCTTCTTGGGACATGGTGATAATCTGTGTCGCTATCTTCTTTTTATCTATTTCCCATTTTTGGCAATTCATAGCTTATTTAAACAGATCAGGTAGGCATTCTTTTCATTTCAAGCCTAATTTCTCTCATTTTTATTGTTTATTTTCTATTGAATTTTGATGTTTGCTCTAATAAGTCATCAGTCTAATTGTACATAGATAGTTGCTTTAGAAACTATTACTATACGTTAAAGTGTAAGTAACTTCATAGGACCATGGATTTAGAGCTAGAAGGGACATCAGGGGACATCTAGTCTGACCCCCTCACTTTAAAGAATAGAAAACTAAGGTCAAGGGAGGTTAAATAACTTCCTAAACATCACAGGTATTAAGTATCAGAAGTGGAGTGTAAACCCAGGATCTTTAACTCTCGGCAATTCTTTTTCCCCATACTATTCTAAATGGTATTTGGTACTTCAAGTGTCTGGCAATTGCCATCATCTTGAAAACATTTATGATGGACTGATATGAAACTTCTGTCTAGTGTACTAATCTTTGACTTTTTTTGTTTGTATTCCTGAGTCATGTTTCCCAATATATTTTTCATAAAGTTTTCTTTCTCTATGCTCAACTTTGCACTGGGAGTCACAGTATTAAAGAACATGTAGATTTAATTTAGATTCTTTGTAGAAATTATCTCCTTATCCTCTGCAACAAACATTCATGCATAAACTGAAATTATCTTCAGTCATTGTGGGGTATGGATGCTCATTGTGAGCACTGCAAACAACATGACATTACCAACTGTCCAATGAAATGATGTTTCTTTGAATGAATTGTAAAACTTATTTCACGAATTCTTTAATTTGCTTCCTTAAAGAGGACCTAGGTGCCATCTTTCCATTTAGCTATTTGTTAGTCATTGGATGGAGATTTCACAATTAGGTACCAACAATTTAACTACTTTTACAAATTCCTAACATTTTTTCCTTCTTAGAACTCCATGCTTCTCCTCATGCGGAAGCAGTAGGGTATAGCATTAGAATGAAGTTTATTTTGTGTTTTCCTTTGCTTCGTGGGCTGCCATGGTTCAAGAGTTCATTACCTCGGGTTTGGCCTACTGGTGATGAGCCTCTCTGTCTGTAGCAAGGCTAGAAATGGTCAGAAAATGGTCTGTTGCCAGGACTATAATCAAAGGCTTTCTAGCATGGTGGAAACAGCTGGAAAATATATTCCACTGGCATGATCTTTAAGAGTCCAGAATCATCTCCTATGATGTCAAAAATAACTCATATTTATGTATTACTTTAAGGTTTAAAAAACATTTACATTGTAACAACCCCATGATGTAGGTCATTCAAATATTTCCCTATTTTATATATGAGCAAAATAAGACTTTAAAGATTTGCTTATGGTCACATGGTAAATAATTGTCAAAGCCAGGACCTAAACCTTTGTATACTAATTTAGAAGTTCTTATCCCTATTTGTATGTGTCATGGACCCCTTTGGCAGCCTGGTGAAGCCAGATTTTAGACTGTCCTAAGAATAATATTTTTAAGTGAATAAAATAAAATATATAGAAAAGAATTATGAAGAAAATCAACTATATTAAAATACAAAATGCTTTTTAAAAGTCTATGGATTCAAGACAGTTTCTTGGATAGAGGTCTCATATCTCAAATATATAGAGGACTTTGTTAAATTTGTAAGAATATGAGTCATTTCCCAATTGAGACATGAGCAAAGAATATGAAGAGGCAGGTTTTGGATGAAGAAACCAAAGCTACGTATAGTTACGTGAGAAAACGCTCTAAATCATTACTGGTTGGAGAAATGCAAACTTAAAACACTTTGAGATATCGCATCATACGTATCTGATTGGTTAAAATTATGCAAGGGGAAAATGACAAATGTTGAAGGGGAAGTGGAAAAATTGGAACAGTAACATATTGTTGGTGGAATTGTGAACCGAACCAATCATTTGTAGAACAATTTGAATTTATGGCCCCAAAATTATAAAACTGTACATACCCTTTGACCCAACAATACTGCTCTTAGGTCTATTTCCCAAGGCGATCAGGGAAAAAGGAAAAGAACCTATTCAAAATATTTATAGCAGATCTCTTTGTGGTAGAAAAAAACTGGAAATTGAGGAGATGCCCATCAATTGAGGGCCATTGAGGAATGGCTAAACAAGTCGTGGTATATGATTGTGATAGAATATTACTGTGCTATAAGAAATGATAACAAAAAATGGAGAAATTTATGACCAAATAAGAGAGAGAGAACATTATGAAGTACAAAATGGATAATTTTGATTATACTAAATTGAAAAACTTTTTGCACAAACAAACCCAATGCAACCAAGAGTAGGAGGGAAGCAGAAAACTGGGAAAGCATTTTTACAACTAGTGTCTGTGACAAAGACCTCATTTCTAAAATACATAAAGAATTGAGTCAAATTTACAAGAATACAAGTCATTCCCAATTGATCAATGGTCAAAGGATATGAAAAGGCAGTTTTCAGAGGAAGAAATTATAGCTATCTATAGTGATATGAAAAAATATTCTAAATCACTATTGATTAGAGAGATGCAAATCAAAATAACTCTGAGGTACCACATCACACCTATCACATTGGCTAACATGACAAAAGAGCAGGATGATAAATGTTGGAGAAAATATGGGAGGGTTGGAATACTAATTCATTGTTGGTGGAGCTGTGAGCTGATCTAACCATTCTGGAGAGTAATTTGGAAAAATGCCCAAAGGGTTACAAAAATATGCATACCCTTTGACCCAGTAATATCCGTTCTAGGGCTGTATCCCGAAGAGAACATAAAAATGGGAAAAGGTCCCACATGTACAAAAATATATATAGCAGCTCTTTGTGTGGTGGCCAAGAACTGGAAATTGAGGGAATGCCCGTCAATTGGGGAATGACTGAACAAGTTGTGTTATATGAATGTAATGGAATACTATTGTGCTATAAGAAATGATGAACAGTCAGACTTCAGAAAAACCTGAATAGACGCATACGAATTGAGGCTGCGTGAAATAAGCAGAACCAGGAAAACATACACAGAAACAGCCATAGTGTTCAAGTACTGTTGCTTATAGACTAAGTCCTTCACAGCAATTCAAGGACCTAAAACATCCCCAAAGGACTCTTGAAGCAAAATGCCATCCACATCCAGAGAAAGAACTATGAAATCAGAACGCAGAATAAAGCAGATTCTTTTCTCTTGTGTTATGTTTTGTATTGTTTTTCTCACAGTTTCCCCCATTTGTTTTAATTCTTCAATGTAAAATGACTAATGTGAAAATGTGTTTAATAAGAATGTATGTATAGAACCTATATAAGATTGCATGCCATCTTGAGGAGGATAGAAGAGAGGGAAGGAGAGGAGAGGGAGGGGGAATAATATAAGACTTATAGAAGTGATTGTTGAAAACTGAAAGCAAATGATTAAATAAAAAAGATTGTGTGCTGGCTCAGTGAGGGAGAGAGGAGGGAGGGAGAGAAAATTTAAAACTTATGGAAGTAATTGTTGAAAACTGAAAACAAATGAATTAAATTTAAAAAAGAAGTGATAAGCAAATTGATTTTAGAAGAACATGGAAAGACTTGCATGAAATAATGAAGAGTGAAATGAGCAGAACCAAGAAAAGATTGTATGCAGTAACAGTGATACTATTTGAATAATAACTGTGAATGACTTAGTGCCAATGTGATATCTACAGCAGCCACTATAGAAATGCTGGTGTATTTCCAGGGTAAATTTGCAAAATATAAGTTTTCTCCCTCAAAGATGAAACCAAGACATTTATTCAAACACCAGAAAACCCAATCCATCATAGTAACACAGAAATCTATACACATTATCCATGCAGGGAGCCTGGCCATCCCCTAGACTTCCCTCCATCAGGCCTCCTCACAAATGAGCTCTCTTAGAGAAAATCACTCCCTCTCTCACTCATGCTAGCTGCTCTGCTCTGCTGTACCTGCTCCCTCTCTCAGCTCCAACTCACTCTCTCGATACTGTATCCTCTCTGCAACACCCATTCAGTAAGCTCCTCCTATCATTGACTCTATGTGCTTCAAGCTGTGGGTTATGCTAGAGCTCAAAGCAGGTCACATGAGCCTATTAAGGGGCAGGGAGGATCTTCAAATTCTCTTACTATTACACCAAGTTACTGTAAGTATTATAAATACTCAAATCAACTATAAAGATCCTATGAAGGAAGATTCTATCCATCTCCCTAGAAAGAACTGATGAATAGAAGTATGTACAGTATGGTTTTATATGTAATGTATATTTTGTGTGTGTGTATGTGTGTGTGTATAAAATGGTGGCATTCTCTAGTGTGGAGTGAAGAGGGAGAAGGGAAACAATTTGGAACTTAGAACAAAACAAAAAAATTTAAATTTAAATGAAAAAAATCCATTTATGAACCTTAGGTTAAGAATATTTGTTTTAAAGCCTCTATTCTTTCTTCATGTTGTGTTCTCTCTCCATTGCCACATTCTGTCTCCATGCCCTCATATAGCTCTTCTTCTTGCCTGGAATGTACCCTTTCCTCACTTCTCTTAGAATCTTTTATGCCTATCCTGACTGTTTAGGAGGGTATGAGTAGAAAAGCTGATGGGAGATGCTTGTTAGCTTCTGGTGGAAGCAGCTGATGGCGAAGTCTGAGTCTAAGCACCTCCACTACCTCTCTGGAACTCCTGGATTTGTGGTATACCTATAAATTGTTTTTGAATTGCCTGTTTTCATTTAAGCATGCAGCCTACATAGTAGATCTTTTAATATATTTGATTTTGTTCCTTTTACTTTTCTTTTTATGTGTGAGAAATAAATAAAATCAAACCATTCTTGTATGATTGATTTTATTGTGCTATGCTAGTGTAATTCTGTGAAAATGAAGCATGATGGAAAGTTTTCCTGGCAAGTCGGGGCTGAGCCAAACATCTAACTGGATAAGTGCACATTGGTCGCACCCCTAGGTGAATGAGATGAGCATTGTCACCCTCCAAATGGATGGAGCTGGGGTACAGGGGAAGTAATTTTTCTCGAGCCAT
>JAQQSK010008731.1:0-13384 GCA_028658325.1 Potorous gilbertii
GATGGAGGGAAATATAGTTAGTCTTACACAACATGACTATTATCAAAGTCATTTGCAAAACTAGACAGATATGGCCTATATTGAATTGCCTGCCTTCCCAAAGGGAATGAGTGGGGAGGGAGGGATGGGGAGAAGCTGGAACTTAAAGTTTTAGGACCAACTGTTGAGTATTGTTCTTGCTACTAGGAAATAAGCAATACAGGTGATGGGGAATAGAAAGTTATCTGGCCCTACAGGACAAAAGAGAAGATGGGGTAAGGGAAGGGAGGGATGATAAAAGAGAGGGCAGATTGGTGATAGGGGTAATTAAAATGTCCAGTGTATTGGGGAGGGGAGAGGGGACAAATGGGGAGAAAATTTTGGAACCCAAAATATTGTGAAAATAGTGTAAAAAGTTAAATAAATTTATGTAAAACAAATAAACAACAAAAAAAGAAAAACTGAGCATCCTTTAATTCACAGAAATAGATCTTTCATGTAATTATGAAATTACTGGTGAAACACAGGAATGCTCTCTTTCAGAGAGAAACTTTGCATCTAAAACTGTACCATTTAAAAACAGAATTAAAGTATCCTCTCCCTTCTCTCCTCCAACAACATTTAAAACAGCCAATGTGTCATTTAATTTTCAGGATGCCTCATTCTCCTTTGGTAGCTACTATCGTTCTGATAAAAGGTTTCACCCCATCTAAAAGAGCAGATCCAGAGGCTTTCCTGATGCTTACTGGGCTCATGCCACAGCCCAGCAGGGAGAAAAAAATAGATTCTCTTTCCTGCTGAGGTATGGTAATGAATATCATCAAGGTTCAGAAGTGCCCCAGGATACATAATATGACTGCTGTGGTGCCTCCAAAGAGTCATAGCCCAAGTGCAGAGCATCCTCGGCTGGATCTCAGCTCTGAGGGCATTGAGTGGCTCTCACAGCATCTCAAAATGAGCCTTCAAGGATGAAGGGAATGAAAGTTAAAAAAGGTTACTTTAAAACAAAAAGAAAAGAAAAGCTGATGAACAAAACAGAATTAGAAGTGGGCAACCTCTAAAGAAATGATTCATCTTTTAGGGGATGAGCAGAGAGAGCTTAGTGTGAATGTTGCCCTGGGGCACAACCCACTGGACCCAAGCCAGTAACCATTCTTTGAGCCCCAGTGAGCTCATGTGTAAAATGGAGACTCTGTCTCTAGGACCTTTCTCTTAGGATTGTTGGGATGCTCATGAGATACATACACCCGCATGAGCGTGTGTGTGTGTGTGTGCACGCGTGCGTGCATGTGTAAAGTGTTTGCAAGCCCCTGGATGCTTTAAAAATGTTGGCTATTTTTATCAGTTTCAAAAATATAGGGCTTTACTTAGACTAGGGATGGGGGATCTGTGAGGCCAAATGGCCCTCAAGTGTGGCACTTTGAATCCAATTAGCTTTTCACTTGGGGACAACATGTGGCCATGAGGCCTCAGGTTCCTCTCTCCTGGTTTAGACAATGAAGACTTTTGATGGTTAGGCTGCCCAGTAGCAACAGTGCCTTTTGTTTACTGTTTCAGTCAATTTTTCACTGTGAATATTACTTTCCTACTTCCAAGAAATAATTTTCTCCTGTTATTCTTTTTTAAATAATGTATATAAAACCACATAAATCATAGAAGATAGCCTGTATAGTAGGAAGAGCAGCAGAGTAGGACTCCTAGGGCATGAATCCTAGTCTCAATTGTGCCACTAACTAGTACTTGATCATAGGAAAGTGATTTAAGTTCATTAGGCCTCCGTCCCCATGCCTGACCACCACGGCTCCCATGGCCTGAAGGCCAGGTGTGTTATATTTCATCCCTCCTCTAGAGTTCTCTGTCTGCTACCCTGAAGAGACTGGGCAGCATTTAGCCTCTCTGCCACTGGCTACTGAGGGCATTTCCTCAAATATGAAGGGGGTGTCCCTGTGTACCCTGGATACATTTAGCCATGAACAGATTAGCTTTCACAAATGAATATTTACTTCAAAAAGTATAATCATAAATATACAAAGATCTTAGCTCTATTCTAATCGAGACATCAAAGATGGTTTCAAGTCTAAAGCCCCATCTTGGGCTCAAGTCCATAGAACCCCGGCTTCTCACAGTTTCCCTGTTTACACAGTTTACCTTCTCACAGTTTACCTGTTGGGTTGGTTGACTCCAATGTCCAGCTTACAAGCCTGCCTCTAAGGTCACCATGACTTGAGCTCCTAGGTCCAGTGAGGATCCATCACCCGCCCTTGAAACTGAGAAGGACAAAGGAAATGAATAGAAACAAACACCACAGGCCCATTTCTCAGAGACAGTAAAAGGTTCAATTTATTACCCCCATGCTCTGGGTAAGCTGTGGTCTTCACCCCCTGGATGTAGTAGGAGTGAACACACAGGAAAGAGAGCAGCTGTTTCAGTCTGGAAATTGAAAGATGCTGTCTATTCTGGCTATGCAGCCAAATCAAAGGAAGCTATGCCTACTCCTGTGGTAGGGAACTCAGGGAAGCAGAGTTCCTCCATGTTTGGCACTCTGTGCATGCACAGGTCAAGCCCTCTTACATAAACAATGCCAACTGCTGTCCAATCGACAATAAGAAGGAGGGAATCCAGCCTATATGAAAGAGCAAGATATCCTAAGGAATATCTAAGAAATAGGAGGTGGTAACCCAGTTTTTCCACCTTGATCACTACCTCCCCTCATATCCTGGTGGAGGCAGCTTAGAACCCCATACCTTAGAATCCCAGGAATATTCGTGCCCTTTAAAGACCCCAAGAATTAAAGAAGCTCTTGCCACCAAACACTGCCAAATGATTCATGTTAGAAAAATGTAAGTTTTGTCTATAAAAATGACACTAAAGAAGATGCATTGCCCTCTGCCTTGCAACTGAACCATCAAGTCTTCCAATCTGCCCTAAAGCTGAACTCATTTATATGTGTTGTCTCCCTTTTTTAGAAAGTGAGCTCCTTGACAAAAAGGACTAATATGTTTATGTATACATATATATATATATATATATATATATATATATATATATATATATGTATATTTCCCCAGCACTTAACGCCATGCTTAGCACGTAGGTGTTTAATAAATGCTTTTTAACTATTCATTTCTTTTTGTCTTTCTCTCTAGGAGGTTGATCAGATCCAGGGGAGGGGAGCCTGTGGCCTGGAGGCCACATAGGGCCGCATTTGAGAACCCAGAGGGTCACACATGGCCTTGAGGCCACAAGTTTCCCACCCCTTCTTTGGACAGTATCTGTGGTCCCGTTAAGCTCTGGAATAATCAGATTTTATGTTCTCTAAATCAGAATATCACACATAGAGACTGCAAACTGAATTTGGTTTGTGGAACAGTTTAAAAGCAATGTTACCTACCGTTCATTAAAAAGCTCTTTGAGTGGATAAATCTTACGAACCATTATTAATCTAGCCTGTAAGTATTTGTGTAAGAAATTTTTTACCTTTAATTAAAATAATATCTCTGTGCTACATTGTAGCATCCATTAGGTAAAGTGCTTTGAGGAAAGATTGGATAGATCAAGAAAATGGTCTACAGGATAGAGATGTACTTCATATTCATCGCAATTACTTGAATTGAGCCTGGATTGGCTAACATTTCCTATTATTTGGCAACTTTCAGAATGTAACATGAGCTTAGTAGTTGTTCCAGTTCTAACCAGATGAGTGTCCATCTCTAAAACCAGTATGAGAACTGTCATTCATATTCAGAAAAGAGGAAGCAGATTGAAATTGAATGAGGCTCAAAGACTGAAGTACTTTCTCATCCCCAAAGGTGGCCCCTTTAGGTCACACAGTGGCGTGACACAATGGGAAAGGTTTTTCTTTTCCTCCTTATGTAGTATCTGTTGCTTGAATAGCTACAACTTTAAAAATTCAATCCTGAAAGGGGAATAAAACATTTTAAATAAGTAGTTTTTTTTAAACCCTTCATTCTGAATGTCTGGATATCACTAAGCTTTTATCCAGATCAATGATATAATTTTCTCCATAGTAACAAGCTTATTATGAAAGGGAAAACAAAAAGGTACCTTTAAAAATGGAAATAAAACAAATGGAATAAATAAGGTGCAGAAGAGTGTGAGCCATAAAAGATTTTATTGCCACTTGTTTGAGAAATCAAATATGACTCACATGGCAATAGCAGGCATGAGTAATTCAATCATATGAAACCTGTAGTAATAAAAACTTTATAACTCACTAGACTATAGCTTGCTACTTCTTTCTCCTTTTCTATGCAATCAAATGTAATTTTTCATTCCTCAGTGCATTTATTGAAGGGTCATAGTGGTAGTCACTTGAAGTAGGACTTTTTTAAAAAAGTTTTTTAATTTAAATCAAAAGTTTACCCCTTGCTATCTGCCTAGGAGAACCATCTTTAGTGGTGCATTTTGATTAAAGGACTTCACGCTCAATTGGTCAAGAAACTCTTTCTTCTTAGGTGTTTTGTAATCCTCACTATGGGGTTTTGACATTGCTAGAACTAAAAGTGGAAAAAAGAAGTATTGCGTAAGGGTGTCATCAGTTACATAGATTGTAGTTTGTGTAAAGTTTTGTGATAACATTGTTATTTTTCATCATTATGTTATATCCTTCCATTTGTCTATAATGCTCTCAGCTAGGTTTTCTGCCATTCTGATTTCTCACTATTTTGAGTTATTCTCAGGCTTCATATTTTTTTTTTACTACCAATCCAGATATTCTACTTGGATGGGATGGAGGGGCAGAATGGGGACAGGAACAATGCTGATGAAAGGAACAGTATACAGGAAAGTTAAGTTTATAGCTATGCTCATCTGATAGATAGACAGACAGATAGATAGATGCATGCAGTGGTGGGCACGTTGGTGTCTTCAATGTCTGACCAAACTCTAAGTGTTCTACAGTGCCTGCTTTAGCCACTTTCATGGACAAATTATTCTCATCTGCCCATTCTGCAGGGAAGGTCTTCATATGCTTTTTATAGACCTCCTTCTAATTCATTGACATGTTGGAGGTATGTTGGTTACTGGTCTTTTGTCCTGACACTGAACTTAGTGACTCAGGGAGGGAGAATGAGACAGAGAACTTTGTGTATGTACCTCACTTAAATCCATTTCATGTGTAAGTCAAGACATCACTGTGATGTCATTGGTCCTCCTCAAACGCAAAAACAACAAAGCTAGATAGGTGAGTAGAAAACATTTATTAAGCACTTACTATGTACCACATTTATTAAGCACTTACTATGTACCATACCTCATGATAAATAACAACCAAGACAGACCCTGCCTTCAGGGAACTTATATTGTAATGTGGGAAGACAATATATAAAGAGGAATAAGAAGGGGAAGAAGAAGCAGGGCAAGGAGAAAGATAGAAGTGCTGCACAGTCTTGGTTTTAGGCAAAACAAGTTGAAAGCTTATCTATTAGATCCAGGGAACTCCAAAATGGTGTCCAAGGTTACATGGAGTGTGTGTGAAGAGATGTGTGATGTTGGCCAGAATGGTGAGAAGATAGTATCAGGAGTGCTAGAGCTCAGAATGAATTAAGCTTGGTGAGAAGGACTAAACTGGCATTGTTTGACTAAAATGATCTGAGAGTTTTTGTGAACTACCAGCTTGATTTGAGTGAATAGTGTAATATAGTAGCCAAAAAAGCTAATGTGAACTTGGGCTGAACTAAGAAATGCATAGCTTTCAGGAAAAAGAACTTTGATTAACTGGAAAATACCCAAAGGAAGGCTACCAGAATGATGAAGTGCCTTGAATCTATGTCATATGGTGATCCATTAAATGTTTAGTGTAGAAAAGAGAAGATGCACAAGGAGTGATTGATGGGGGTTGGGATAGTCAAGAGAAAGAATGACATGATATTTGACTTCAAGTTTTTGAAGGGCTGTCATGTAGAAAAAGGGGTAAACTTGATTACCAAATCTCAAAGAGCAGAACAGGAGTAATGGGCAGAAGTTTCAGAGAAGTAACTGTCTGCAAAAACTTCATAACAATTGCTATTCAGTTCATTTTTCATGACCCCACTTGGGTTTTTGTTGGCAGAGATCCTGGAGGGCTTTGCCTTTCCCTTCTCTAGCTCATTTTACAGATGAGAAAACCAAGGCAAACAGACTTGCTCAAGGTCACACAGCTAGTAAGTGTCTGAGGCCAGATCTGAACTCACAAAGATGAGTCTTCCTCATTTCAGGTCTGGCATTCTATCCATTGTGCCACCTAGCTGCTATATTAAAGCATGTGGGTTGATTCAGAAAGCATGGATTTCTCTTCGTTGGAAGTCTTCACAGAAAGACTGGATGATCACTTGTCAGGCAATGAGCATGTTGGATTAAATGGTCATTGAGGTTCCTTCTAATTCTAAATTTTTACATTTTTTTTACAACTTACCATTATTTACAAAATTGTACAAAATTTACCAAAAAAATTTTTACAAAAATTTACAATTTTACATATTACAATTTTGTAAGTTGTAGAATCCACAGATTGTAAAATCTACAGATTTTTTTTTCAGATGAATTGTCCATTCATGCTTCTCTCATTTTGTACTTATGAAGTTAATTTTTCAAGCCAAATTTTATACATGTAACATTCCAGTGGGGATGGCCTTTCAAGATGTAATGAAATTATTAATGACTATGATATGGGTTTGAATGTTCAGTCAAAAAATAACATGAGAAGCTTTATCAAATATTTGGGTAAAATTTAGGTAAGAACAATTTGGAATTTTTTAAGAAAAGTAACTAAACTATTCATACTCTTTGACCCAGAGATTCCGCTCCAGGGAATATGCACCAAAGAAGTGAAAAATAGAAATGAATGTCTCATATATACTAAAATATTAAGAGCACCATATTTTTGTGGTAGCAATAAACTAAAAACAAATGTGTGTCAATTGACTGGAGACAGGCTGACCAAATGATGACAGATAATGGAATATTATTGGCACTATAAGAAAGGACATGAGGAATTTAGAGAAACAGGAAGTTTTGTGAACTGATGCAGAATGAATTAAATAGAACCAGGGAAACAACATACATAGTGACTACGATAATATAAATGAAAAGAGTAATAAAACAAAACCAAATACTGTGCAATTTCTTTATAATTACCAAGACTGGTCCTGGAGAAGAGATGAGGAAATGTACCTTCTTTCTTTTATTGGAAAGATAAGGGAGTACAATTCTGGAATGTTGCATTCACTAGAAGATGCAGTCACAGTGTTGGTTCATTTTCTTAACTGTTTTTTGTTGTTACACAGGAAGGTTCATAGTGGTAAAGTGAAGAAAGCAGGGAAGGGAATATAAAGAAATGGCTGAGATGTAAAAACAGAAGACATCAATTTAAATAAAAATCAAATCCAACATGTATGTCATGTTCCATCTGAGCTACCTCTCCCCTACCCTACTTGCATTTGCAGGTGGTTCTGTTTTTGTTTGTTTGTTTGTTTTATGCTCTGTGAGACAATATTCTTAAAACTATAACTCATGAGCCCCAGACAGTGTGCTCACTTTTAGTAGTCAGCCAAGTGACATAGTTAAAGCAAGAGTATCCACTGAGATGACATACTATGAACAATAGTAACAAAACACCCCCACCCTACCCTCCAAACCTGGGGCAGTTTCTTCTAAAATATTCAGTTTCAGTAGGAAGAGTGGACACACACATAGATTTCAAAGATAAAATGTCATGCAGTAGGCAACACAGGTAACCAAGCCAACTTACATCTATGGTCCTGCAAGGTGAACATTGATATCCCTCTCTTTTCATGGAATCCTAACGCAGCTCCCCCTGGGTGCAGTGCTTTTTTGGGTATGTCACTCAACCAGGTTCCCTTGACTTGCTTTTCTCCACAGCTCAACTCTTCTCTACTCTGTGCCTTCTAACTACTGAATATATACCTTCTACTAGGTGAATTGCTCTGATACAACTTGCTGATGAGGGGAAGAGAGGAAAAATTCTCCCTCTCCACCTCCCACTTTGAACTCTAGAGGAACTGTGAGTGATACAAGAAGTGATTTCTTCTTAAGAACTGAATTCTTCCATAGTTGACTCTCATCTCTTTACCTCCCCTCCTCCCCGCTCCATTCCTCTACCATGCAATGTACTTCCAAGGCCTAAAAGTTTTACCTTCATACCATCTCTTGCATGTCTCCTCTCCTCTGACACTGCCACCAACCTAACTCAGGTCCTTATATCCTCTTCCTCCTGTTTTGCACCTTTGCAATAGTCCACTGGTAGGTCTACCAGCCTGTCCTCCATGCAACTGTCAAAGTGATCTTTCTAAAGTGCATTTCTTCTTTTTTTTCTGAAGTGCATTTCTGATCATGTCCTGCCTCCCTGACCCAACTTATAAACTCCGGTAGCTCCCTATCAGGATCAAATATAAAATACGCTGATATTCAAAGCTCTTTATAACCTAACCCTCCCCTACATTTCCAGTCTTCTTACTCTTCAACATGTACCCCAGGATCCAGGGACACTGGCTCCCTGGATGTTTGTTCCTCAAACAAGGCCCTCCCTCTCCTGACTCTGGGCATTTTCATTGGCTATCCCCCATGTCTGGAATGCTCTTCTCGTTTTCACCTTCCGTCTTCCCTGGCTTCCTTCCCAGTTAAAGTCCGCACTCCTACAGGAAGCCTTTTCTGATGCTTCTTATTTCTAGTGCCTTCCCTCTGTTGATTCTTTGTGTATAACTTACTCGTAGATAGCTGTTTGCCTCTTGTCTCCCCGACTGGGCTGTGAGGTCCTTTGTACCCCAAAGTGCTTAGCACAATGTCTGGCAAAGAATGGGTGCTTGTTACTGTTGTTCAGTTGTTTCTTAGTCATGTCTGATTCTTTGTGACCCCAGTTGGGGTTTTCTTGGTAAACATGTTGGAGCAGTTGACCATTTTCTTCTCCAGCTCATTTTACAGGTGAGGAAACTGAGGCAAACAAGGTTAGGTGACTTGACCAGGGTCACACAGCTAATAAATGTCTCAGGCCAGATTTGAACTCCTGACTCCAGTGCTGGCACTGTGTTGCCTAGCTGCTATTTGGTGCTTAATAAATGTTTATTGACTGACTGTCAGGATGACTTTCTTTTTAGAGAAAGTTTTACCTTTTAGGGTCTGATCCTTTAGCCAGCCAAGGACTAGCTGCCCCTTAATTCCATCAAGCTGATTGAAAAAAATTCCATGAACTTCTTAAAAAAAGTACAGAAGTATAGCCTCTGAATGTGGTGAACCTTTAACAGGTGTGAATGGAGCACTCTGATTGACACCATTTATTGTCTGTGAATAGGTCACTCAGGCTGTGAGTCGCTCAAGATTTCATGACTTCTCCAAGCTGTAAATGAAACCACTCAGGGTCTTTAAGGAGCAGAACCTTCATATCTTGTTGACTTTCTTATCTTTTCCATATATCGTATAATTTCGAGTAGGTTGGTAGACCCAATTGATCAGGAGTCCCCAGATCAGCTCTCCCATCTCTGATACATAAACTCTTTGACAGCATTTTCCTGATCTTTCACTTTAGTAACCAAATTAAAAAAGGAAATTGAGTTAGGTTGCTGTTGCTATTATTGATACCATTCATTTAGAGTCAGCAGACCTGGATTTAAATTGCACTGGATTTGGGCAAATGAGTAAACCTCTATGCATCTCATTTTCCTCATCTGGAAGATGAGTGGATTGGATTATATGGTCTTTAATGTCTTTTCCTGTCCTGGATCCTATGTGATGTTGCTAAAATAGAAGTGATGGAGTTGGCAAATGATTGGATATGGGAGCAACTAAAAGGATGGAGGTACCATCTACAAAAATAGACATTGGGTAGATTAGAGAGAATAGTGTGAATCAAGATGCAAATATGGAAACCCAGCATTCCAGAAAAGGCAAGTAATACTGATGGTGGAAAATTGTGATTAGTCAATCTAATAAACATTTATTTAATACCTGCCATGTGTTAGGTACTGTGTTCTAGGTGTTAGAGATTAGAAACAAGAATGAAATAGTCCTTGCCCTAAAGGAGCTTACAATTTGTCTGTTTGTATATGTGTGTGTGTGTGTGTGTGTGTGTGTGTATGCAAATACATGTAAAATATATAAAAAATAAATAAGTCAATATAATATCAATTTTCATATTGTGTTACTTAAAGTGAATAAAATCTTTTTATATCCATTCTTATGCAGTTTATATCAATACATGTTTAAAAATTCTCTTTTCCTCCCTGCTTTCCATCTCTTATAGGTCCTACTAAAATGTTTTGTGTTGGAAATATGTTTGAAAATATAGTTGCCGTCCCTAAACATTACAGAACAACTCAAAAATTTGTCATTTTATCAGCAGGCATAGTTGGAAAAGGATAAAAACTTTACTTATATATTCAGGTGGAGGTCCAAGTCTTCCTCTTCAAGAAATTTAAAAGTACAAGTTAAAGCAGGGTAATACAGTTCTGATTCTGTACACATATTTATGTACAAGATATGTTTAACAGATGTTCTGAGTATAGAAATCTATATATTATTAAATAATTCTTTATAATATCTTCAAAAATAAGCAATTTATAAACCTGTTTACTTTCTTACCATCTGGGAGCATTCTGTCATCCATCTGCTTCATGTAATTATGTAATTATCAATATAGAGAAAGAATAGGTGACATAATTAACAAGAAAAACTGATCCACATTGAAGAATAAAAATGACATGCATCTGTTGAATTGCTTTTTGTTTCTCTCTTTTCATTGTTATCTATCTTTTTTCCTATTCACAGTTGCATTCAAGCTGTTGGGTTTTATTATGCATTTTAGGACAGTTGTTTCTGCTGCAGTTCACAAAAAAGGAGGCAAAGAAATTATTTAAGTATTGTGGGAGCCCACACAGCTTTAGGTGAATTGATGGAGCCTTTTTTGTAACCTGCAATTGATTCTATGTCTCATACTACACTGACTGCTATGTCCTAAGCATGTAACATAACAGACAAAATGACTGGGAAATATTTAAATTGATAAGTGCCAGACGGAAGGGACATGGAGAATATGTGGTAATTTTTATAAGATTATTGGATTCAGGAACTACATTTAAAAATTCCTCTACTTGTTTCTTTTGTTTCCATTTGACTGCCCATGCAATTATTTCAGAATGCTAAAACAATAATATGATCAAATTAACTACAAAATAATCCCATCTTATTAACTGGATTTTTTTATATAATAGACTAGAGAAATGGAGTGATAAGGGGATGGAAAAGAATATTCATTCCTCTAAATCTGAATTTCAGGGTAAAATTAGGGGATTATTCTGTTTTAGTTACTCTGGGTCTGTATAATAAAATTATCTGACAGTTTGGGCTTTATCCTGGATGTTCTGAGGATTGACAAGTGGAGGCATGGAGAGAAAATATTTCAGGCATAGGGGACAATCTTGTAAAAACACTGAAAGAGGATATGGGGTGTTGAGTTGAAGATAATAGAAAGTTGGCTAAGTTGACTGGAATGTAGCATATGTGAGAGTGAGTTAGACAATATAATGTAACCTGTAGGCCAAGGCCTCTTCTGGATTTGCACAGAACAGGTCCAGTTCTGGGGATTGAACCAAGAAGATCAATCAGTCAATGAGCATTTATGAAGCACTTCGCTGCCAGGAACTGTTCTAAGAATTGGAGAGAAAAAGAAAGGCAACAGTAATCCATGCCTTCAAGGGGTACTTGTTCTAATGGGGAAGGGAACATGCAAACAACTATGTACATATAAAATATACACAAAATAAATCAGAAGTAAATCAGAGGGAAGGCACTAGCATTAAGGATTATCATCAGGAATCAAAGAAGATAGGATTGTAGGAGTTGGAGAAAGACAGGAAAGGCAAGAGGCTGAGGTGAGGAGGTAGAGCATTCCAGGCATGGGGAATACCCAGTGAAAATGCATGGAGTTTAGAGATGTGAGGAACAACAAGGTGGTCAATGAGTCATAGAGTACATGGAGGAAAGTGTAAGAAAACTGGAAAGATAGGAAGAGGTCATGTCACGAAGGCCCTCAAAAGCCAAAGAGGTAGCTTGGAAGTAACAGGGAGTCACTGGCGTCTATTGAGTAGAGTTGACATGGTCATGTCTGTGCTTTAAGATCATTTTGGTGACTGAGTGGAGAATAGACTGCAGTGGGGAGAGACTAGAATCAGGGAGACCAGTAGGCTATTGCAATGATTCAGGAATGAAGCGATCCAGATCTGTGTCAAGGTAATGGCATGTCAGAGGAGAGAAGCAGGCTTATAGGAAAGTTGTTGCAAAGGTATGACTTAGCAGGATTTAACAAGAGATTGGATGGGTGGGGGCTGTGAGGGAGAGTGAGTCCAATATGGCACCAAGGTTGAGAGCCTGGATACCTGCGATGATGGAAGTGACCTGAGCAGTGATAGGGAAGTTGAGAAGAGAGAAGGATTTGAAGGGAAAGATAGTGAATTCACTTTTGGATATCTTGAATTTAAGATGTCCCTGGAACATCTGATTTAAGATGTCCAATAAGTACTTAGAAGTTTGAGATTGGGTCTTACTCTTTGTCTTGTTACTGCCATCTAGAATTATTACAGAAAAATCTTAAATGCAGTTTATGTTTGGTTCATGACTACAATTCTCCAAGTGTCGGTAAGAGCCTGCTAGATCAAGGTATATCAAAGTATATGTACAGGAGCATCTTTATATCACCCCACTAAAAATAAAAAAGATATAAAGGGCTCACAAGAGCTTGTAAACAAATATAAAAACATGCAAAACACTCAAATATCCTATCAGGTCCCCCAGAAGAGGATGGAGCTTGTAGTTGTCAATAGGATGAGTCTTAGAGGTTTCTGTGAGTCCCTTTTTCCCACAGTACTGATATCAGTAGTGTCACACTCAAGTAGAAATGGCTTCCTCTGGATTGCATATTGATACAAGACACAACAATAACAACAAATTCACAGTAGTTACGTTTTATTGTATCTTTGTAAAACATTTCCCAATTACTTTTTAAGCTGCTTGGGGTAGCACTAGGTAGTTTTATAGTCTCTGAATTTGACATCTCTCTAGTACAGGCTTCTCCCTTCCCTTCACCAAAAATCATAGTTATACCTTGATTTCCCATACCTTTCCTTAAAGGTAACATATTTGGGGCTGCTGAATAAGCAATTCTCTTCCCATTGCAACTAAACTATCTGAATAACTCTGTGGTAATGATAAGGGGCTAGGGTGCTAGGGTAGCAGGTTCCAGCTCTTTAGCATCCTCATCCATCCCCATGTGGATAGAACTCCCCCTTAGGTCAAGTAGTCACACAGGTGTCTGCTTCTACCATGTGATTCCTTTTTTTTAATTTTTATTTTATTTATTTATAAATGTTCTACAATCACTTCCTTAAAATTAAGATTTTAT
>JAQQSK010008732.1:0-13384 GCA_028658325.1 Potorous gilbertii
AGGATATCAAATATTCTTTATTGTAAATATGAAAATCATAAATTATATAAAACAAGATGCTGTCTATTAAGCCGTTTCCTATCTGTGAATACAGTGCAGACAGTGACTATTTGCATGTCATTAGGTCCCATGCCAGCTTCTATGTGGTGGCTATAGCCAATAACTCTTCTCTTATCAAAAACATTGTCTACAAACAAACTCATATAATAATGAAGAAAAGTACCCTCACCCACATTGATTTATGGGGATTTATTTTGACCAAAAGTAGGCTACTCCCTGCTTAAATTCTGTATCTTAAAAGCAATTCAATAATGAAAAAGCCCAGAAGAATCTGAGAATGCAAAACAAAAATATATCCCCATCTTTTATTTTCCCCACCTGAATGGGATCATTGCCCAGATTATCTATTCTCTTATCTTTCTGTCCACCAAAGTTGTAAGATTAAATTCAATGCCACCACTCACCACCCAGAGTGTCAGAAAATATTAATAGATTTTCAAGCCTAATTCACTGCTAATTTACCACCATGATACTAAAGAAATACCAGTTTGCAAAACCAAATAAATAATATGATTATGTACTTAAAGCACTATCCAAACATTAACCAAATTATGTATTTATGGGTCCATATCTTTAACATTCACAGAATAGAGAAGATTAGAGTTGGCAGAAACCATAGAGTCAGACCCTCTTACTGCACAGAGACCCTCCAGCACTTGTGAACCTAAACTCCCTTCCCTAGAAAGAGTCTAGCAAACCTTAGAAAAGTTTGGGGGGCCAAAACCTTCTACCCAGGATCATAAAGTACTCAGATTTAGTAGCAGTACATGACCTTACAATTCAGGCACAGCCATTCATCTATTCATTCCTGTATTACCAAAAATGAGTGCCTTCTATGTGCCTAGTATAAAGATGTACAAGAAATAGCCTCTGCCTTCATGGAATGCCATTGGACCATTGTTGAGGTCACTGACCTTAAGACCCAAAAGACTCTTCTACTTAATTTTCTTTTCCAGTAAATGCTAGATTCTCTACTATCACTGATCCCCAACATACTGCTCCTGAATCCAGTGAAAGCCTCACCCATATGTAAGCTTTACTCTCTCAACCCAAATGGATGACAGGCAATTTGCTCCCCCAAACTCCTGGCTTTGCAGTTCTGGCAATGCTCATTCTTCATACTTCTTCTTGGCTTCCCCTAATCCTCTCCCAAACACATTTCAAACAAGTCACTGTTAACCCTACCACACAAAGTCCAATGTTCCCATTTTCACATCCCTGACTGTTGGCTCTATCTTTTCTCCTAAGACTTGGTAGCCTAGTCCCAAATTTCCAAAGTGTTGTGAGCAGTAGGGATGGGATGGTTTCTCTATCAATAAATCAATCAATCAACAAATATTTATTAAGCTTCTACTATGTACTGGGTACTGTGCTCAGTGCTGGAGATACAAGTGCAAAGAAAGAAATAAACTCTACTCATAAGTAGCTTACATTCTAATTGGGAAGAAGGTGGGCATGTAAATCAGAATTTCCAGAATGGATATAAAGAAAGTAAATATAAATAAATATAAGGTGGTTAAATGTCAGGTAGTTTGGGAGAGAGGACATGCAGTTGGGAAGATCAAGAAAAACCTCACTAAGAAGGTGATGTTTGAGCTGTGTATTGAAGAAAAAGGGTGTTCTATGAGGTGACAGTAAAGAAGGAGTGAGTGCATTTCAAGTATATGAAAAAGTCCATGTAAAGGAGCAGAGCAGAGAAAAGGTCGGTCTGGCTGGATCACAGATTGCAGGAAGGGGAAGAATGTCCAGTGAAGCTGAAAAGCTAAACAGCAGAGTGTATACTTTATCTTAAAGGCAACAGGAAGCCGTTGGAGGTGACTGTCACAGTGAAGTCACATAGTCAGTTTTATGCTTAAGAAAAATTACTGGGGGCTAGAGTGTATAGGATGGATTTGAGACAAGGAGGCCAATTAAGAAGCTGTTCGATACTCTAGCAGAGAGTTGCTGAGGTCCTGAACTAAGATGGTAGCTGTGAGAATGGAGAGAAGGAGTTAGATTCAAGAGATGTTGCAGAGGTAGAAGTAGAAAGATTCAGCAACTGATAAGATATATAGGGTAAGAAAAAGTGAGGAGTTGAGGATAATGCCAGTGTTATGAATCTAGAAGACTAGGACAGAAATAGGGAGGTTTGGAAGAGGGAAGGGTTTAAAGGAAAAGATAATAAGTTCAGTTCTGGATATGAAGAATTGAAGATGCCTTTAGGACATCTAGTCCCAAATGTGTAATAGGTAAGGGGCATGGCATGCTGGCAAATGTTTAACAACCTGGAGAGAGGGGGGGATGTACGTATGTCATGCTATGGAAAAATTATCTTTATTTATTTTGTTAACTATTTCCCAGTTACATATAAATAATTTTAACACTCATTTTTAAAATTTTGAATTTCAAATTCTCTCCTTCCCTTCCACCCCTCCCCCTCAATGTGAGAAGACAAACAATTTGATATCAGTTACATATGTGAAGTCTGTAAGACACTCTTTTAAGTTTTATTTGTATTATTAATATTTTCTTCATTGCTTTCTTAAGTCTAGGCAATCAACAAAACAATAAATCAAACCATGATTTGTAACATTTGCTGATTTCTGAAGTGCTAACACTCTCACTGAAAATTTCATAATCAGCTCTTTGGAATCAGTACATGCTGGCTCCAGCACACCCCGACCAATAGGCAAATGATGGTGTGGGACTGAAAGGAAGAAAAGAATATGGGATGGTCATATACCAAGAGTGTGGGATAACTAATAGTGAGTCCAAGGGCTCAAGTTATATCCCCACAACGTCATGGGAACATTGGGGAACACCTTGTCAAGGATTTATAGGATATGGGCAAGAGTTGCCCAGTGTGAAAAGGTGTAGGCAGATTACCATGTGTCTGAAGAGGTCACAAAGCCACCAGAGTTTCCTCTGCATTCAGTATATGCTTTATAAGTTTGGCAAAATTGGGGTAGGAGGGACTAGTAAGAAGCATCCACAGTAGGTTCTTTCAGAGAAGGTCCTTCCCTTTCTAAAATTCAATTCTTAAAGATCCTTCAATCTACCCAGGGATACAAGACTTGTACACATGAAAACTTCACTATAAGACAAGGATACTAGAGATATTACATAAAACATACTTAATTGTTAAATGTGCGGTGCTCCGATGACTCACTGCGATATAGAGATGACCCTGGGTTATTGAATGTTACACCAGCTATCAAACACAATCCTAGCAACCAACTCTACCCTACTGTTTGAGGACCAGCTTAGCTAAATCCAATCCAACCCACTAAACATTTATTAAATGTCTATTATGTGCCAAGCACTGTGCTAGAGTGCTGGGGATACAAATAATTAAAAGAAAGACAATCTTTGACCTCAGGAAGTTTACAATCTAATGGGGGAGAGAACATACATAAGGAAGTAGGGGAGGAGATACATGGAGTCATCTTGTTCTGGAGCTGAAGCTGGGTAGAGTACCACATGCAAAGCAGAGTGGGCTGAGAGCCTAGTTTCTACTCTCAAGAAAGGAAGGCATTGGGAGAAGTTTGGTACCCTACCCTCCAGCCCTCAAAACAGAGGGGAGAAGGAAACTGAGGGAAGTGATGACTACTGAAGTAAAGATGAGCATGGTGATGAAATTAGAATTGATGAGCTTATGCTGGGAGAGGCATCTAGTTCTTGAAAGAAGTAGATACAAAGTGGAGCTAAGTATGTAAAGGCTCTATGTGAATAGGTTGGCCTCTAGGTGAAAATCAGAGGGCAGGGACCACATCTTCCAGTACTAGGTATCCCCCAGGCACTCAATAAATACTTACCTGATTGTTAATTGAAAAGAAAGTATCATTTCATACTATTCTCATTTATGACCAATCCTTTTTCCTCAAAATCCCATCAGATCCCGGAATCAAAAAAAAAAGTCCCTGGCCTTGTTAGCTTTTTTATATTTTGCCAATTGCACCGACAACTAAATTGATTTTTGCCTATTAAAATCATAGAATAATATGGAATTTATTACTCTCCAAACATTTAGTATCTCATTCAATGATCTGCAAGAGAAAAACCTTAAACCCTACCCCCAATACTTAGATTATGAAAATGTGCATGAAGTGTTTACTCAAAGTGTGATCTGACCGAAACCTGCACAAATACTTCGCTCCAGAAACAGCACTGAAGTAATTATGCACCAAACAGAGACAGCCTTTAATATGTACTAGCCACAGGTAATGTTTTAGGGCTTTGGGAAGACAGTGTTAATGACACTGTTTTATGGAGCTCACATGTAGTTGCATAAGATTTATGATTAAAATAATGTTTGGTTCCAGTGTAAGAAAAGGAGCCAACAACATGACTAGTATAAACCATGCATTCATCGACATGTCACAGATTCCAATGGACTTCACAAATAAGTGTGTTAAAGACATTGGTTTCTGCATCTTGACAAAGCACAGAAAGTTCTCTCTTTATAAGTTCCAGGTAAATTATTCATTTCTTTGGCTAAAAACCCTAAATAGACATTTGCATTTGTTACCTCTGTAATTTATGAACTGACTAGGGCAATCTGCGCTCAAAAGCTGACAATGGGCCAAAGGGAAATCAGAGTATTTTCCAAACTGATTTCTCATTAAAATATTATGAAACTGACATTTTCTCAAATGACAAGACATCCTTGAAGGTGTGTATAAAGAAGAACCTTAAATAAAATCAATACTCCCTTGAGAAAACAAAATGGTGTTTGGGTTATACTCTTATTTCAGGAGGCTCAAGCAGTTTGCCAACACTGAGGTCTCTTTTGAAGCTGTTTTGTACTGAAGGTGTGTTTTGTTCAGACCAGGTTAGACTAGGAGAGTCTTGCCTCCCTAGAGAGAGCAAATAAAAACAGAATTGTTTACCCTAGCAGCTCCAGCCTAGCCTGAAGTAGGATCTTGGCTCCCATAGTCATGTTAGGAAGCCTTCAAGGAAGCTGTCTGGGAGAGAGAGCCTGAGCTGGGCTGTCCTAAGTGGGGTCTGCCTATTTCCTTTCTGTTGTGGGACGATATGGTAATGCCTGGCAGGCTTCAATTGCTAAACGCAGGAAGGGTAGATGCCTGAGTCATAGGCTTCTCAGCCTATGAGAAAAGAAAGAGATGGGGAATAAGACAATTTGCTTCTGAGACTGAACTGAAATTGCTTCTGAGCAATGTCACTGGAGCCACATCCTACAATACACACGATGAATGAAATGAAGGGAAGAAGATGGAAAACTGTTTGGAGATCTCCTAGAGCCTCACCATTCCTTGTCCTCCCACTCTCCCTTTAGCTCTTCCTTTCCTTTCACTACTCTTTCTCCCCACCTTACCTCCACTGATAAATTACTTGAAAAGTTACAGCACTGATTACCCTAATGCAAAATATCCTCTTCATTTTAGTAGGAAGTCAGTGTGGAAGCAGCTCATTAGGTTGTTCACAAGGTGTTTAAAGCCTAGGTAGATACTGAGCTAACACACTAAGATCTGTTCTCCAGAAGGGAAATAAAGTATCTTGAAGGTTAAAAAATCCTCCTCCTTTTTTCATGGTTATTCAGGAGCACTAAAAGAGGTAATAAAGAACCAGAAGGAATTCAAAACAGATAAAAGAGATGAGATCCTGAAATTCTTCCAACTATGAACATGTAGAGAGTGAAGAGGATTCTAAGGATGTCTTTAAAACACAATTCGTTATTTATAGTTATTGTTGGTTTTACCGATACACACACACACACACACACACACACACACACACACACACACCTTCAAGAGTCTTTAATTAAGAAGGAACTGGAACATCCTGACATTACACCTTACAATTTTGTTACACCATGGAACTTGTGATCCTAGACATTAGCATTCTGAAAGACAGAGAAATCGAACTGCTACTACTTTTCGAGGTCTGGTTTCAATTCTTCAGAAATTATGTTAGAGTGTTAATGATAACATATTTTGATTAAAAAATTGACTTAAAACTATTTAGGTTTGTTTAATAGTTCACAGACACATAATTTTATTGGAATGTGTATTCCCTCCAATGATGCAAATTTTAGCTGCTCCCTACCTTAACTGACAGTTTTATGAGAAGCTGTGGGTAAAGAAATTATCCCTTGGTATCCAACACTGTGGTAATGAACCTCTTCCAAATTTGCGAGGCAGGCCCTCAGACTATACTTCATCATCAAGCTTCTATAAAAGCCTTTCTAAATGGGCAGAATCTGTCCAAACTGGCTTTGGATTAGCTTAGCCTTTGAGAACTGAAGGATGACTTCATGTCACATTGCAGCAGTAGAGCAGGACTTTAGAGGAGAAAGCAGCACTTTGCATGGCTACAAACATGGGATGGCAAGGGATAATGTGGTCAGGAGCTTCAATCTGTAAGACTACATTACAGTGAGGCCAAGACAACTGCAAAGCATCTTGGAAACAGGAATTCTGCATTTGAAATCTAGTCTAGTGAGTGGCATTCCCCTGAAGGTACTAGAATGGGAAGAAAGACTAGCTGGTAAAGGAATTTTGACATCTGAAACAGGACCTGAAGGTCAGACAGTCAAGGGAAGTATGCTTCCAATCTCAGCTTCTCCACACCTTGACTCCACATATTGGAAAGGAGGCAACTGGTTGTAGGATCAAGGGAGGATCCACTTTCCCTTTATCACAGGAACTCTTAGCCTTTTTTGTGACACATTTCCCTTTGTACTCTGGTGAAGTGTGTAGACCCTTCCTCAAAAGAATGTTGGTTTTTTTTTTAACTTAAATTGAATTGAAGGAAATACTAATTGAAGGAAACACTAAATGTCAGTTGGATGTTCAAGAAAATTTGTAATTTTTCTTCTCATCCAAATCAAGGTACCCTTTGAAATCTATCCACGGATCCCAGGTTAACAAGCCCTGCTTAATCATGAATCACTCACATAAGCAAAAGAGAAAGCATGGGAGCTACTCAGAGGAAAGAGATGGTAGAATCCAACGTGTCTGTAAAGAGAGGATATTGTACCGATTGAGGGAATTATGTTAACAAACAGAACTTAAGTGACTTGCCCAAGGACCACAGTAAATATCTGGGGTCTGATTGGAACTCACTCCATTTACTTTTCTATCACCTACCTGTGAATTTGCCCCACTTACATTCACAGTTACAATTGTTAATTGTATTTTCCTCCATGTTACCCTCTTGTATTTTCCCTTTCTTTATTCTCATCCCTCCCTTCTTTACCTAGAAGCAGGTAGTGAAAGAGGAGTTTGGTTAACAGTTCTGTACTAAAAATGACAAAATCTGCTTCCACTCCATTGCCCCTGTTCTCTTCACTTTGCCTTATCTTCCTTGTTTCATTCTTTCCTTTTGATCTTTCTTTGCACTCCTGCCCCCAATGTCAGAGTTTGTTTTGCTTATGACTACTTTCTGTCTACTCCTGTCTTCTCTCTTAACAGTCCTGTCCCTATCCCTACCGAAGTTTCTCTTTTCCAGGATGAATCTGTCCAGTTCCTTCAACCAATACATGCCATGGACTCATGGTCCTTCATCATCCTTATTGCCATCCTGTGGATACTTTCTGGCTTGTCCATATCCCAGAAGTGAACATAAGGGCAAGGTACAGTGATACTACAACTTTCCTATTACCACAAAAATACCCTTCTTAATGCAACTCAAAATCATATTAATTATTTGTCTGCCACTTCCTAAAGCTGATTCATATTGAGCTTGCAGTCCACTAAAATGTCCAGATCCTTTATAGAATAACTGCCTCTGTCATTTTATGCTTGGGGAGGTGATAGGGGTTTTGTTGTTGTTACCCAAGCACAATACCTTTTATTCCTAGTGAATATTAGCTTATCAGATTCAGCCCAGTGTTCTAGCTTCTCAAAATCCTTTTGGATCTCAGCTATTTCTCCCAGCTTAGTGTTACCTGCATATTTGATGAGCATACTAACTCTTTATCCAAATCAATAACAAAAATGTTAAACGGAATAGAGTCATGCATAGATCCCTGGGGTATTCCACCGAAGACCTCTTGCCACACTGACACTAACCATTGAGTCTGGTCAAACAACTATTTCTGAAACCATCTAATTATTATTCAATATATTCTTTATATTTATAATCTAATCTATTGATTAATTATTCTTGAATATTTAATCTAAATATTATCATCTAATCTAAAACTCTTCCTCTTCTCCAAAAGAATAGTATAAACTGTTTTGCTGAAAGCTTTGCTAAAAATCTAGAGAAACTCTATCTACAGTTTTCTCATCATCTACTAGTTCAGTAAACCTGTTACAAAAGAAAACGAGGTTAAGTCTGACAACCTGTTCTTGATGAAGCTATGTTAGTGTTTGTAATCACAGCTTCCCTATCTAGATACCCAGCTCTTCTGTGATCAGTTCAAAATTTCCCCAGGAATCAAAGTGAAAATTACTGGCCTATATTTTACAGACTTTGTCCTCTTCCCTGTTTGAAAATTAGAACATTCATTTTCCTCTAATCTTATGTGACCACTTCTATTTTCCATCATCTTTCATGTATTGGTGACAGAGACTCAACTTACCAACTCTTTCAGGACCTATCTAGACCAAGCACCTTTGAATTCATCCAAGGCAGCAAGGTGTTTTCTTACTGTCTCCTTAATTATCTTGGGCATTATCTCCTCCTTGTTATCCTTTTCAGAGAAAGCGGGGGGAAAAAAATAATAATTGATCAGTTCTATCTGCTCTCTGTTGTTGGTTACTACCATCTCATCAACCCCAAGCAGAGGTCCAAGCCTGACTTTGATCTCCCTTTCCTCTCTAAAAGGAGAATTATTCTTAGTTTTCAGTTGTCCTTAGTTTCCCTCACTAACGTAAACTTATTCTGAACTTTAGCATTTCTCATACTACTATTACAGGACCATGAAACCTTCTGTTCATTCTCTGTTTTCTGGCCTTGTTTCCATTTTCTGAACATCTCTTTTTCAAATCTAAATTACTTGGTGAGATCCCTGTGCATCCATACCAATCTCTTTAGACAATTCACATTTTTCCTCTTCTTTGGAAATGTTTCCTTTGATATCTTTAGAATTCTTTCAAGTACAATCCTCATCAGTTTTAGGCTGTATTCCCATGGTGCATTTTATTCCATGCTTTACTATCTATCTTTTCTCTTAACCCCTTGAAAGCTGCTTTCCTGAAATCTAGGGTATGTATGAGATTGTGCCTGAGTTTCTTTGCCTCCTCTATCACAAACTCTATCACTTTCCCCCAGAGATCCAATCATATCCACCCCAGCAACCACTTCCCCTCTGGTAATGAGAATCAGACCCAGAACAGAATTTCCCTTTGTTTAATTTCCGTGACTCTGAAAAGGCAAATTTTTCAAACCAAAAACAAAAACAGCCTTATTAATAGTTTCTTTGGATGCCTGAAATGTGTTGACATGTAATTTTTAAAAGCTACAAAAGCAAAAGAAAACACACTTAAAATACAAATGCAATTGTCTGTAAAATAACTTTTAACCAAAAATTCTCAATAACTGCATAATGGTCCTAGTTCCATAGCTAAGAAATCATTAATATGTCTATATGGATGCATTGCACTGAAGTAATGTTAAATACCTCTATGTTGCATAAATAAATCCAAAGCACAGAGGTAGGAAGAAAAACATTGTTTTTTAACTGTTACTAGAGTTAAGGCAAGGAAGACAATTTACAACAAGTCTGTTGTGAAATAAACATGGTAATAAATTCTCCTACTGGTGACTAATGCATGGAGCCATCTTTTTCACATATGTCAGAGCAATATCAAACAAAGATCTTATTGAAGTCTTTGAGCAGGTGGGAAGGATATATCGAATTGGCTGTACTCTACCATGGGCAAGAACTGGTTTGGGAATCCTGGCATGAAATAAACCCAAAGGCTGCTACTGGATACAAATGAAAAAGAAATTAAATTCGGAAATAAGTTTACGAACAGTGTTCATTGGCCAACCTACTAACAACCCATTTTATTGCTTCCACCACAGACCAGCACTCTTCCAGGAAAAAAGACGGCCACATATTCTATGATTCACTAGGTCTGCCAATGGAAAACACCATCTAAAATAATAGTCCCATTTTCCAGTAAGTGCATCAAAAGAACAGCCACCATTATGGATATGCAAAGCCAAGTGCTCTTTGGCATTTCTAGTGCTAGCAAAGGTCATGAAACATGAATTAGAAAAATGCCTAGTACCAAGTGTAGGAAAGAAGGAAGATAGAATAGTGCTCCAAACACAATTCAATACAACAGCCAACTGTTAAGCATGCTACTGACTGTGGTACCTCCACTTCTGTGGAGATATACAAGTCAAACACCAGACCATTGACCTTAATGAGCTGTCACTGACTTTCTGAGGTAAGGATGGCAGGGATAGTGAAACACCTTGTGTGAAAAATTCCATTATCATCTGTGGTTCTCCTAATTCAAGAAATTTCATTTTCTTAGGTTGGGACATTAAAATCAACTAAAAAGAGGAAACATTTTATATTTACCCTTTGGGCTAGATGTCATTATCTATCACCATATAGCTATATGGATAATGCAATTGTATAGTGCTTTACAGCATTCAAAATACTTCTCCATATTATCTATGGTAGAGACAGCTAAGTGGTCCAGTAAATAAAGCATCAGACCTGGAGTCAGGAAGACCTGAGCTCAAATCCAGCCTCAAACACTTAATTAACTGTTTGACTGTGGGCAAGTCACTTAATCTCTGTTGGCCTCAGTTTCCTCAACTGGAAATTGGGTATAATAAGAGCACTATCCTCCTCCCCTCCCACCCCGGATTGTTGTGAGGACCAAATAATAGAATTGTGAGGTATTTAGCACAGTGCCTGGCACGTAATTGCTATATAAATTCTAGTGACTGTTGCTATTATCTCATTTGGCCCTCTTTAACCTGCCAGATAATATCAACCTACAAGTTCATCTTTCTTAGTTCTCACTCCTTTGAACATCCCTATCCTCTAGTTGCTCAAAGCAATTTGTCAGTATTCCCTCATATGCTAGACTTTTCCCTGCTTCCTCTCTGTCTATCCAAATTTATCCATCCTTTGTCCCATTTCATCATGACTCTTACTTTTCAATTAGGCATACAGTGAGCAATAACTAGTTAATGACATTAATTGAAAATATATTAATAAATTTGTTCATCTTCTTACGTGGCACAATACCTCAACCTAGTTAACATATCTACAAATCTTCAGAAAAGCCTTAAAACAGTAATAAGTTGATAAGGAAGGCTTTTGGGGGAGTACTGTTAGTACCTCTCAAGCCACATACCATACTGGTTGCTGCCAACATCGTCTACAAGGGTCCTTCTAGCAGAGATAGAAAAATAGAAATGAAGAGCCTGAGGACTGAAATGTGTCAAACAACTGATTCTCCAGCAAGGATGCTTAGCAAGAGAGTCAATGTATCAGCTATCCTGCCAGATCAACTTCATCTCTCTGGGGACTAAGTTGTTCTTCCTATAACAAAAGATGTTGGACTAGAGAGTTTTTAAGTCCTTTTTTTGCCCTAACATTCTATGAGTCTCTGACTAATTTATTCCTATAAATCACTGATATTACATTATCTTTCAGAAGCTACCTCTCCAGGCTCAGCCCATCAGCACTCACTAACTCTAACTTTGAAGCAGCACACTGAAGACAAACGAAATCATGGCAGGTTACTAAGCATGTGTCAAGTGGGTTTCCATTCATGGCAAAAGAAATATCTCATTAGCACTAAAGTGAAATCATTCACAACAATTTCTAAGGTGGACCATGTAATCTCTAATTTTCACAAAGGACATTTAACTATGGGGATGTTCTGTTATTTAGCTAAAGATACAAAATGAATAGAGATTTCTCTTATTTTTTTTGGTCCAGCTGGGCAACATCCCAAACTCTCTGTCTTCACTCACAAACTTGGTATTTCCAGAGTATCTGAGAGATATTTAATAGAAAAATAATGATAGAATTTCAAAGTTCGAAGGAATTCAAGAGTCCAACACCATCACTTTCATAAAAGAAACTGAGGTCCAGAGAGCTGTGTGCCTGAGGTCAAAGAGCTAATTGGATTTTTATCTGAAAGTCATGTGTGTATGTTAAATTACTTGGCAAATCTGACCTATGTTAAAGTAGCATGGAGAAGGAAAACAAGGCAAAGAGGAGAAAAGAAGCACTGTAACTGGTTCTCTGTTTGGCAGGCTAAGTTGAGGCATGGGTCAACTATGGACTTCTTTTCAACACTTTGTTTTTGTTTTGAAGCAATAATGTTGTTTCTGTTATTTCTAGCTTTGTTGTGCCCCCTAGTACTATCACTGTACCCAAATGTTCCTAGAGCCACTCAGCTGGTTTGATTATGATAGTGGGTATTTTAATCTCTCATTCCAGTCACTAAAGCAAAAGAAATGAGTCTACCTTATTTTCTGCATATATTTTCAAATAAAGGAATCTATAAAGTTAAATTAAAAAGTCTAGGCTATCAAGTCACTCACAAATTAGTTGTTAATAAAAGAAAAAACATCAGAATTAAAGAACTTTTCTATTTGTGAATTCCTTCTGTGACTCACAATTCAAAGTCCTTGTGGAATAGATCTCCATGGATTCCGTTAAGGGCTGAGTGAACCAAAAAGGGCTCAGGAGTCAGGTACAAGTCTGTGACAACTTACCAGAATCCCTCTGTTCTTGCTCTATGACACTGGATGCCATCAAAGGATTTCCAATCTTTTCTTCTTTAATAAAGGACAGAAATACTAAGATGACACACTGGAGTATTTAGAGAATTATTGGCTGAGCTCCAATCAGAAAGCAAGAAGGAAAAATATGGGACAACACAGTTTGATATTAGAGAAAAAGGATGAGTTTGGGTCTTCCATACTGAGTTACATATTTTATCCTTCTCAACTCTTCACATTGTAGGTATTAAGCATATTAAATTTCAAGGCACAACAAACATTTTTTAGTTTCTGTCCAAAAGTGAGACCCTTTCATTTTGCTGAGTGTGCCATTCCTAAAGGAATCCACAGGGCCCATCTGCTACAAAGTCATTGTAAAAGTCTTCTCCAAACCTGGCTCCGTTTGCTACATATATAGCAGAATGATGTTACGGAGAAGCATTGAGAAGACCTGGGTTCTCGTTCCAGGCCCAAAACCCACTAGTCATATATGACCTTAGAGAACTCACTTTCCCCTTCCTGGGCCTCAGGTTCCAGATCAGTAAAATGAAGGGTATAGACTCCATGATCTACAGGGTCCCTTTCAGATCTGACATTCTATGATGGCTTTTTTTTTTCATTTAGATTTCATGATGACCATGAAAGGAACATTTCCATACTTTTTTAAGGC
>JAQQSK010008733.1:0-13384 GCA_028658325.1 Potorous gilbertii
GCTCATCACAAGATGGGGGATCAGCAGGTGATGGATATTTCTCACCCACAGTAGCTTACAGCTCTTTATGAAGATATGAAGCAATTGGGATCTATATTGGTGGAAACAGTAGCCACATTGATCAAATACTTGATACTTTAGGTCAAGGGTGGGAAACCTGCAGCTTCAAGACCACATATAGCCCTCTAGGTCCTCAAGTGTGGCCCTTTCAATGAATTCAAACTCCACAGAACATGAAATTTAGATTCAGTCAAAGGGACACATTTGAGAACCTAGAGGGCCACATGTGGCCTCAAGACTGCAGGTTCCCCACTAGTGTTTTAGGTAATAAAATAAAGAAGGTCTTGAGAGGCGTTAAAGGAAACCAGAGCCTTGACATTCCTCAAGAACAACTTTACAAAAGCTGGAAATGCCTTTGACCAGCCCAGTGCCAGGCTCATAGTAAGACTTTAATAAATGCCTGTTGATTGACCCACTAAAATTAGAGTCCCCATCCTTTTGACTAGGACTGTTTGGATGATGACTGTGCCTATACTCACATTAACATGAGAAAATATGATCCCATTTTGCTGGCCAGACAAGCAATCAAAGAATCCCAGATTGTACATATTAGATATATAAATATTAATAATAACTTTCTGCCCTTAAATATTACATGTCAAAGCTAATATTCTGCTCTCTTTGTCTATATATCTGTTTTTCAATATTTGCCACTAGAACTTTATTAATAAATGTTAAGCTCCCTCTTTCCCCACGTGTGTTTTATCTAGATCATCCTGCTTAAAATACCGAGAAAATTCTCACTGTCCACTTATTTATTGATGGGAGACAGTACTATAGTACGTGCCCTACATTTTTAGTGACAGGAAATGTTATTCGAATGAATGTAATTTTACAAGCTAAATATTTTACATTGTATACATCAAGAAATAAGGGTATTCAAGAGCACCCTATTTGAGTTGCCATATATGACAGAGCTAGGATTTGAATTCACAACTTCTGACCCTAAATCCTTTGCTCTTTCCACTGCATTTTACTGCCTTTCCTGTGCTCAACTTTGACTTGAAATTACCGGATACTAAGACTGACTTGGTTTGGAGGGTCTTGAAAAGTTCTTCATAATATTTGTCTGTTTCTTCCTCTTCCATTCCAGCCCCTGGCACATGGACTTTCCCATATATTCATTTTTTGGTTCTACTTCCACATTTCTAATATTTTATTTTTTCCAAGCACATGTAAAACAATTTTAATATTTGTTTTTAAAAAATTTTGACTTCCAAATTCTCTCCTTTTCTCCCTCCTCTTGCCCTTCCCTGATATGGGAAGCAATTTGATATAAGTTATGTATGGACAGTCATGCAAAACTTATTTCGATATTAGTCATGGTGTAAAAGAAAACACAGAAGAAAATCATGAAAAAAAAGTAAAAAATATTATGCTTTGATCTACATTCAGATTCCATCAGTTCTTTCTTTGGAGATGGACAACATATGTCATCATAAATCCTTCAGAATTATTTTGGATCCATTCCCCATTGTCGGATTTCCTTTCCGTCTCCAATTCCTTGCCACCACAAAAAGAGATGCTATAAATATTTGTGTACATATGGATCCTTTTCCTTTTCAAAAAAATCTCTTTGGGGTACAGAACCACTAGTGGTATTTCTGAAGCAAAGGGTATGCATAGCTTTATAACCCTTTGATCATAGCTCCAAATTGCTCTCTAGAATGGTTAGATCAGGTCACAACTCCACATGGTGTTGACCAAAATTGCTTGGGCTAGAAAATTGCTTCACCCTGCCCTTTTGTGGGTTCTACCACTCCAGAATTCATTTTGAGGTATTATTTTAAAGTTGTTTGGAGGGGAATTTGGGAGAACTCAGGAAAAATCACTACCTTTACTCTGTCACCATGTCTGTGCCTCATATAGTCATGTTAATGGTAGAGAGTTGCTTTCTGGGAAAAGCATATAAGGGCTGTGATATCCTTGGAGGATGGTGACCTGAAATCTTCTATGTGGAAGTGATGTGCTACTTCTCAGTAGGTTACTAGCCTGTGAGGGGGAAGAGCAGGGAAGCACATTTTCTTCCTATGATGATCCTTTATACCTTTATACCTCTGGTGAACTTGACTCTCACTGTGATCAATTCAGAGAGAAAACATGTCCCCTCTAGTTATTAGTGTTACAAGGGAGGAAATATTCTCCCTCCAAGTTGGCATTCTGGGAAAAGGACCTGATTGTGTAGTGCTAGTTATGGCTTTGCGAAAGGTCATACATTATTGCTTTTATTTGTTTTATGAGACACTATGACCAAAGAATTGATTAGCTGGTGGTTGAAGACAAATCCATCCATACTTAGCTTCACTTTGACTTTTAAAATCCTTTACAATCTATCCCAAACTTATCTTTTAAACCTTACTCCACTTTTAGTACTCTATGGTACAAATTATCCTTCTTAGTTTTTAATCACATAAGACACTCCACTTCTTTGCCTTTGTATTGACTACGCACTCTTACCTTACCTTTGCTCTTGGAAACTCTGATTTCCTTTAAGACTATTATCTTAAATGCTGCCTTCTGCATGAAACCCTTTCTGTTGATTCCTTCAGTTTCTAGTGCCCCCTCTCAACAATTGCATGATATTTATTTTGTATGAGAGCAAATATAGTAATATATCAAAAGACATCCTTGGAACTAATAAGTCCTGAATTCCAATATTTGCTATAACACATGCTAGCTATATTACTCCAGGCAAGTCACTAAATTTCTTGGTGCTCTGGAACAATGAACTTGATAGTGGGGGACCTTGACCCCAGAGAGCATGTGGCCCACCAATCAGAGGGCAGGAAGAAGGGTGGCATCCCATGTTTCTTATGATGGCCAATTGTGGGGTTTGTTTTTTAATATGACCACAGTTCCTCTTGTTCCTTTAATACTCTATCTCTCAGCTTCTCCCCTCTACTGTCCAAGTCCCAATTTCCCATATATGGACTTGATGTCAAGATAAAATAAGTCACAAGGAATAAAAATAGAGATGGATGGATTATGATTTGAATTACAGCTATAACCTTATCTTTCCCCTCAAATCCACCTGTATTTTCATATTTCTCTGTTATTTCATTTCAATAAACACTTATTAAGCACCTACTGTGTACCAGGCACTCCATTAAGCACTATTACTATTGAAGATATCATTCTTCCATTTGTCCAAATTCTCTCAGTATTTTTGATGCCTCAATTTCCACACACACACACACACACACACACACACACACATATATATATATACATATATATATATATATATGTATGTATGTATATATGTGGATAGGTGCCATCTTTGTTATATGGTGCACATAATTGTCATTTTTGTCAGTTCTACCTCTAAATCCCTTACTTCTATTCTCATCTTCTTATTTCCTCTTACTTAGACTATGGCAGTGGTCTCCTAATTGATCTCCTTACCTCAAGTCTCCTCCTTCTTTATTTTTTTTCTGAACATAGCTGCTAAAGTGATTTTGTTAAGGTGCAAATCTAACCATGTCACTCTGTTACTCAATAAACTCCAGTGGTTTTCTAATGGCTGGAATAATATCAAAGGCTAAAATATAATTTATCTTAATCTCATCTTTTTTGGTTTTTGTACCATACACAATACATACAATCTATAATACCTGTAGATTGTTGCTGTATGTAATTTACAAATAAATTAATATAAACATATTAAAGATGGGTGCTGAAAAAACATCTTACTGATAAGGATATGCTCAAAATTTTCTATTCATCATTATGTTCAATCAAAAAAGTTAGAGACTGTACTTTGAGGCAACTTTATAAGACTATGAGTTGCAAAGAAGATGCCAACCTGCACTGGTAGAGGGAGTTTACTCATCTGGGAATTCTACACCAGTGAAAACACTCATCCAATCCCCCTCTCTAGTCCCTATATTTTATGCATATTTATGAAAATATTTCCCTGGAAGAACATAAACACCTCAGGATTAGGGATTGGATGCCTTTTGTTTTGTGTTTTTATCTCTAGCAACAGTACCACTCACACATGGCAGGTGCAAATGTCTGATGACTGATTGATTGGCTATGTTTGTCCTTGGAGAGGACACAATATTTTGCCACAACCCTACTTGGAAGACTTTATAACTTGGCAGAACTTGGATGTGCTTACTTTTGAAAACCCAGGGTCACCCTTATGTCTTGAAGCGTTGGAGTTGTTCGTCCTTTATTTTCAGAGGACTGATGGCATCAGGAAGATGATGTTTTGACTTAAACGTGAACTGGATTTCAGTGGAGCAGAGTTGCACAAAGTCATCAGCCTCACTCTCTCTTTCAGAGTCATTGACATCTAGTAGCAAGACAAAAGTCAAGATTACTGGTATTGACATGGGATGCAGTGGATGACCTCGCCAACTTTGATGTTTGACTAAGATCTGAGTGCTCCACAGCACCTGCTTCTGCTGCTATCATAGTTTAGGACTTAGGTGGAAAACAAAAAACAGCTGCCAAGATTTTTTTAAATGCCTTCTCTGACTAGTGCTGTTTCTCTGTTAACATCATCAGTACTTCTGTTCAGTGCTCATTCTATAGCGGTACAAAAAGCCAAGCAGATGTTCATTATGAGTCAAGTGTTCTTTGAAGACTAGCAAAGGAATCCCAGGGGCCCCACTTGAAAGGGACTCTAGAATTTTCCAAGATTCACGAGTAGCACTGAAGTTTTTCCCTGGCAATTGTCATGTAGTCATCTTTCTGAAGAAAAAAAAAATCCCATATTCTTATCTGATGGCAAACTCTATTTCGTGATTTTGACTCTTGAGTCTAGGTTTATTAATGAATCAGAGTTCAGATGTGGTTACAAAGAACAAACTCAGGACTGGTCACTAATTAATCAAACACTCAAATTGCTGAAAGGCAAATTACTAACTTATTGGAAGGAAGATATATTCAAGGACAAAAACTTCCATTAGTTTAAGGGATTTTAAAAGTGTTAATAAAATATAATCTAAATGGAATGTCATTTAGTTTAATTAGAGAAAAATGAAAAATAATTGTGTATTCTATGCCCATGAGGGTCACCTTGTTGAGAGCTTAATGCATAATTATAAGAAGGTCAGTCTAAATCCAGAGTTAGAATTCTTTGCTCTTGGGATAAAGAGGCAATAAGAATCTATCACAGCAATAGCTCCAGGTTTGGAATCTATTATAGAAAGAATGTTTACAGGCCCACATCTCTTGCCTGCATCTCTTCTGTATCTTCTCTTTATTCTATCATGCATGTAGTACAGAAATGAAGGAGGTAAGGCAAACAGTGTATGCAGCCAACAGTAGAGTCTGCCCTTACCCAAAGAGCTCTGGGGTGCTGATGAATATTTTCAGCTCCATTTGTCCATAAGCAAAGTGAGAGCAGGCACATAATTATCTGAGGATAAAGGATGATGATACATGTGAGTCTATCAGAACTGTAACTAACAATTTTGTCACCCAAGGTAATTCATTTGGGAGAGGGGAGGTTGCTGGGGAGATCTCTTGATACTGGGATTGGGATTGGGGAGCAGGTCTGGGCAAGCCAGGAGGGACTGACCTTGGGTGTAGTATAATGGAAAAGGAAATATAAATTCTGTTACCTTGGGGTAAAAACCCCACTTCATTATAGCCTTGGTGTCTGTGTACTTAGGGAAATATAGATGCCTCCGTAAGAATTTGCATGGATGCCTGCGTATAATGACTCAGTAGAATCGTTCTTAGGGGTCTTTTTCTTTCACAGGATCACAGACTTCCTGAGTTGGAAGAGATGTTAACCACCAGTACAATCTATATTTGAAAAAGAATCCTACTAAAAATACCTAATGAATAGTCATCCAAACCCTGCTGGAACACCTCCAGTAAAGGGTAAATCCCTATCTTCTGGGATACTTCTTTGTAGCTTCTGTCCAATCATTGTGCTTAGTTCTTCCCACAGGGGCTGGACAGAACAAGTCTAATAATTATTCCATACTGACACTCTTTATTATTGGAAAGAAGACATCATATTCCCACAGGACTCTAGTTCGCAAAGACCCATGTTCTCCTTGCTACCCCTCAAAAGATATTTCACTGAGTCAATATGGTCAAGGGAAGCAGGTACCCTCACTAACTGAGTCCCAGGTGAAGTACAAAGTTCATCAGCTCTAAGGTTGGTATCATGGAAAGTATTCTTAACTTGGAGTCAGGAGCCTTGAGTCCTGTCTTGGCTTAGCTGTTTTTGATTCTCAGTTTCTTCATTTCCAAAATGGGAGCAATAATACCTGCCTTGTCTGCCTCGTAGGATTGTGATCAAGAATGTAAGTGGCTTATTATTTTTTTGTTCCTCCCATTTTATATGAGAGTATAGGATATTAAAGCTGGAAAAGCTCTTCAGATCATCTAGATATTTTATAAATAAGTAAACAGAGGCTCCTGGAAGGTAATAGACCAACAGAGGGAGGTAGCAGGTACAGTGGATAGAGTGTTGAACCTGGATGCAGAAAGACCTGAGTTCAACTCCACCTCAGATATTTATTAACTATGACCCAATCCATGCCTGTCTCAATTTTCTCATTTGTAAAAATTGAGATTATAATAGGTTTGTTGTGAGGATAAAATGAGATAATATTTGCAAAGCATTTTATAAACAATAAAGTGTCACATAAAAATTGTTTCATTATGCTCAAAGATTGTTTAAGAAGTAGGAGAAATGATACTTGAACTCAGGTCTCCTGCATCTGGGCTTATCCCTCTTTACACATTTTCCCCACTCTCTAGACTCTTTGCCACTATTTTCCATTTTCCACCCTTACCTTCCTTTTTAGAGACCCTTACTCCCAGAAGCTGCATGAGTCTACCAATGAGAAACATACTGATGAGAAAGTGACTGTAAACTTGCAGTTTTCCCCAAGGTGCTTTTGGCTATGGCAAATAGGCATAGCAATCATTTTTTCCTGTTCCCTCATTTTACAGATGAAGAATCTGAAGCTGAAAAGAATCAAATACCTTGTCAAGGTCACACAGAATGAAGAGCCAAGATGGAAACCATGACCTTTTGACTCTAGAAGAATCTAAGCTCCTTGAGGAGAGGCACAGTTCGATTTTTATCTCTGGGTCCCTGGCACATAGTGGGTACTTAATTAAGTTGAACTGTCTTTCAATAGAATACACTTTCCATTACCTTCCTTTAAAATCTGTAATTGCTGTTTATTTGTTTTCACCTGTATCTGATTCTTCCTGACCCCATCATGATTTTTTTGGCAAAGATATACTGGAAGCATTTGCCATTCCCTCCTCCATCTTCCTTTACAGCTGAGGCAAACAGGGTCAAATGCCTTGTTCACATAGCAGTTAAATGTCTGAGGTCAAATTGAACCCAAGTCCTCCTGATTCCAGCCTGTTCCCCTATCCCCTGCACTGCCTTGCTGCCTGGACAATTTGTAGAGCAGATGTCATAAAGGGTTTATCTCAAGTGTTTTCCAACACATATATTAGAGTCAGAGATTTGTTTTCATTTTAGTTTGAGATTTATTAGTAGGGGCACACTAAAAGGACAAAAATGTGATATGGGCAGCAAAACATGACACAGTTGTGAACTTAGTGGGGAGCACAGAACAGGGGATTAACATCAAAAAGACACTAAGAGCAGAGAAGGGTGGGGAGCTAAGATCAAAGCAACTGGGTTAATGATGCTGTTAAGTAGCTACTTAATGTGTGGAATTTTATTGGGTTCTTAAAGTGAACTGAACCAAGAGATGAGCTTCATATTAACTCATTATAATTGACACAGAAAGGAAGGAAAATACGTTTTATGTCAACTTTATGGATGGTCCTGCAGTGGATTAAGTGTAGAGCCTGGAGTCAGGAAGAATCATCTTCCTGAGCTCAAATGTGGCCCCAGACACTTACTAGTTGTATGACCCTGGGCAAGTCACTTAACCCCGTTTGCCTTAGTTTCCTCATCTCTAAAATAAGCTGGATAAGGAATGGCAAACCACTGTAGTATCTTTACCAAGAAAACATGAAAACCCCAAATGGAGACAGGAAGAGTCACTGAAAATGACTGAATGACAAAAAATAGACAGTAAACAACACCTATTCTCTTCCTAGTTTCTGAGGAGGGAAGCTATGTGTATTGTCCTTAATTATGTTCTTCATATGATCTTTATAAAAATTTTTTATTGATTTTTATAATATCATTTCTAGATATAGTTTTCTCCCTTTGTCCATCTCTCCTTCCATTTGAACCCTTCTTTGTAAC
This sequence comes from Potorous gilbertii, assembly GCA_028658325.1. NCBI lineage: Eukaryota > Metazoa > Chordata > Mammalia > Diprotodontia > Potoroidae > Potorous > Potorous gilbertii. The sequence continues at coordinate 8,276 of JAQQSK010008733.1, forward strand.
AAAGAAGTTAAAAACAATCGATACAGGGAATATGACTGACAAATGTAACATAGCATTATGTATTTTCTGGGAATCAGATACATTTTTAGGATTACTCAATTTGGCTTATTTTTAATATTGAAATATTTCTTTTACATTTTTATAATTTTTCTGGTTTTACTTATCTGACTCTGCATTAGTTCATACAAACCTTTCCATGTTTTTCAAGTGCCTCATATTTGCCATATCTTTTAGAATAATAATATTCTGTGAATCTACAGTTTGATCATTAATTAATGGAAACCAAATTTGTTTCCATCTCTTTGAAAGTGCTACTGGATAAGGTTTGCATGACTCCAAGGTCTAGTCAATGTCATGCTGTTTGTCTTCTCAAGGGGTGAAGGAGGGGGAGGAGGGAGGGACAAAATTTGGAAGTCAAAATTAAAAAAAAGTTTTTGCTTATAATTGGAAAATATTTAATGAAATAAAAATATTTTAAAAAAGAAAGTGATGCTGAAAACATTCTTTATATACAGGATTTATTTGTCTCTTATCTCCTTAGAATATATTCCTAATCTTAGAGGATGAAAACAATTTATTCTTCTTTCTCCCATCATTGTAAATTTCTTTCAGCGCAGTTGCGCAGAGCTCCACAATGGTGTATTAGTGTGCAAGTTTTTCCATTGCATTTCCAATGACTGTTTTCACTTTTTGGATCATCTTTTCCAATTGGTTGAGTGTGATGTGAAGTTTATGTGATCTTTACATAGACCAGGAGTAATTTAGAGGCTGATGGACAAAAAAGGAGATGACCAGCACAGAAAGCTGAAACAAAGAGAAAGACTCAGGAGAGCATTTTCTGTTCTTGGTTTGCACTCATTCCATTACTTTCCAACTCAGCATTGAAAGTAAAAATCTTCTTGACTTAATACTTTGGATTTTCCTTAGTGTGTCTATTCCTCTGATATTATGTTAGGATGTTTCTGGATTGCCTAGAGCTTGGACTTGTAGAAAGTTAACCAATACCTGGGTACAAATGGGTTGTTCAAAAAATGCAATGGCTTATAAATGAGGAGCTTGATGAGTAATTTTACAGGAATAAGGAAATAGTGACCTAATGAGGTTGCAATCTTCATACAGATAGTAAGTAGGAGAGCCAAGATTTAAACCCAAGTCTTTTGACTGAGGGTTCATTGCTTTTACTGATATACATGAATTCCTTTAATGAGTAATCATTAGCTTCCACTTCATTTTTACAACCATGCTTATCCTGTTGGTGGAAGTGACAACTTTAACTCAGATCACAAAGCAGAAGTATAAGACTGGCCAACCTGAGCACAAGAATACCTTGACTTTAGCCCTTACCTGCCCTTCCTCCCAGAGGCCTGAAGACATCCACTGCTCAGTTTATCCCTGGCCCTGTGGATTCACATGCCAAGACTTGAGTGACTGGTGGTATTTGAAATGCTATATACACAATTCAGCAAATAAAGAACATAACTGTTTGCCCATTAATCACTTGGAGGCCACTAATCAAAACATTTTCTCTGTGAAAATGCCTCTCCTATTTTGTATCAATTAATATTGGATGGAACTCCAGAGCCATACTTAATCTGTTGTAAGACTTTTATTTGCTGTCAGGAATATATACATGAAAAATGCTCTACGCAATATTTTAATTAATAAAAATATGCTGAGAAGCATATTTTTTCCTAAGGCATATTTTATTACACTTCATTACATTTCCCAATTTAATGGACACATATATTATGTCCTGTTGCCATGGGAACTGCATGGGGACAGTCTGTTTATGATCCGTCGGTTGTACTTATAAAACTCACAAAGACGAAATTGTTTCTTACAAGTCTAAAAGGCACTGTGCTCCGCTTACAGTATGGATAATTTGCCCCTGGGATTGGAGCCATGGAGAGGGGTCTTTGCTTGATTTAGATACTGGTACTTCCTATTATGAAGCTCTCCAATTTTAATTATTTCAGGCCCAAGTTCATGCTGGTATAACTCCAACTATATTGAGAGTAAATATAAAAATGCCTGATCTCCAATCTCATAGCAAATGAGAATCTTTAACACTGGAATGAGTGAAGACTACTGATTTTTTTTAAGCTTATAAGAGAAAAACCATTAGCAGAAATCTGTATAAATTTTCCACTAAAAAAGGCAGAAGCACAGATAAGAGGTGGATTGTAGAGTGGGAAAAAAAAGCCATGTCCTGATGATTAGGCCCTGCCTCAGTGGCCTGCTAAAACTTCAGATGAGCACTTCAGGCTTCATCTTGATAATAAAAAGTAATTTGTTTCTTTATTCATGTATTTTCCATGTGTCAAATTCATGTTTTTTCCCCTGAAAGGCATCTACTCATGCTGTCTGATTTTTTTTTCCCATATTAAAACTAAAGACCGGGTCTGATTTTCACATCAAAATGCAGTTTGAAAGCATTTTTTCCTTGACTTTTTCCAACTGTTTAATTCCCAGTGAAAGGTTTATACTCTCCTGCCATAAGCCCCCTAACTGGCAGGAAAGGGGAGCTCAGTTTCACTCCAGTGCAAATTGTTTTTCCAATCAGTTCCTGATTTCATTTCTAAAGCAGAGATGCTACTTTGCAGTTAAGCAGGCAGGGCAATATGAACCCTTTCTGAAACCTCTTCTCCCAAACTTTGTCTCCCTTCTGCTCACAGTGCTCTGACTGTAATGAATGGGATTGCTCAGAATGAAGAGAAACCTCTCCCACTGGTTCAGTTATTGCTTTGAAAGTACATGAATTCTCAGGCTCCTACAATAAAACCTTGCCAATGAACCTTGAGAAACAGAAGGCTTCTGGTTAATTTAACTTTTGTTTATGAAAGATTCCTAAGATTTTTGACATTCATTGTTGAAAATTTTTCTTAAATACATTAATCCATTTTCCTGTCTTTATTTTTATACATGACTAGAATCTTTCTTTCTTTGATGACTAAAGATGTTAACAGCACGTCATGATCAGAAGCTGTCTCATTTGACAGTAAAAGGGATAGCTAAATGCCTCAGATCGGGGGAGAGGAGAGAAGGGGAAAAAAAGGAAAAAGAAATTTACGTGATAATTTTGTTATGTATTTAAAAGGAGTAGCAAATTATATATAATAGATTAAAAATATTAATAATGCAAAACTGTAAACAAAACAGGACCATGAAAATCCTGCTGCAAAGATGGTGATACAGAAGAAAGATTCCAGTCCTGGAGTAATTTGCCTCAGATGGCTAATACCTGTGTGATATGTTGCAATTTATTTAACCTCTCTAGTTTTCCATTTCCTCATCTCTAAAATAAAGGGTTTGGATAGTGTGCTTCGTTGGCCTCTTTGAGCTTTAGATCTACGATCCTATTTTCAACAGGCTCTGTTACTCATTTAATAGAGCAGCTCATCTGTAATCAAGAATCTTGTAAATCTAGAATTAGAAGGGACTTTGGAAGCTGTCTAGTCCACTGATTTGACAGCTGTGGTGAGATTTGAACACAAGTCTTTCAACTCTTGACATGATAGTTCTACTTCACCCTAGAGATCTCACAGTGGAACTCAGACCTGATAGCATACAAGGACATAGGATACTATGCTATTAGTTTGTACTCAGCCTGGATTAATCCCCTTTGTTTGTCTGGAATATGGAGCACCACCCCTAGTTTAGGTTAGAATTAAAGGACACAGCAACAGTGGTACCAAATTAGCTCTGTTGAGAGAAAAGGATTGAAAATCATCATTGACATGTCAGGAGGCATTTTCAAAGTACTTACCAGACACTGTGCTAAGTGGTGGAGATACAAATAAAGACTAAAACAGTCCCTGTTCTCAAGGAGCTTATATTCTAGTGTGGCAGACAGCATATAAATATGACTTGTTTAGTCATTTGATTTGCGTCTAGCTCCTTGTGACTCGATGTGGTGTTTTCTTGGCAAAGATAGTGGAATGGTTTGCCATTTCCTTCTCCAGCTCATATTACAGATGAGGAACCGAGGCCAACAGGGTTAAGTGACGTACCCAGGATCACATCGAAGTCAGATTTGAACTTATATTTTCTAAGACATTTTGGGGTTTGGGGCCTAGATTAAAAAAAAGTTAATTTATATTTATTTAGTTTTCTTTTTCAAAAAAGTTAGGACAATTTACTTTTTGTCATGTGCAGTTGTTATTTATGATTTCTTGAATCACCCTGGTTCTCTCTTTGAATGGCCAACGATAACCTCCAATCCAAGCTTCCACGACTCATTATTTAGGTTCTGATGGCTTAGAATGAGCGTAAATAGCAGTTGTTTATTGCTCTGGCCAGAAACTCTGACGGTCTTCTGGATCAGTTTTTGTCTTACCTAGACCTTAGTCACAGAATGGACATTGCCTCAGACAAAGTGAGACTGGGGGAAAAACAAAGAAAACTCAATTTACAAAGGCTAAGGTCATCCCCTATATCCGGGGCCATCACCAGTCCATATACACACAACACATTGCATACATGAAATATACACATATGTATGTATATAGGCACACATGTATGTACACACATATACACACAAACACATATATATGTATATGTTGCAGATACCAGGGCAGCACTCAGCTTCTCCATCTCTCATTCTGGCACAAGTAATTTTATAGTTATACTTACCCTTGATATATTTATATAACTTTATTTACAGAAATAGCAGTTGGTAAAATGTGGTAGGTCTATTTCTATCTACTGATAACTTTCTATTGGCCTTCAGGTCATCTGTGATTATGACTTTTCTGAGATAGCGGTGTTATGTGATTCAAAGTATACATCATCACTAGAGAATTTAAAATTGGTCTTTTGTGGCAGTAACCTACTTTGAAAACATTGCACAGCATCCCAAATATGATTCAAACTAATCTCTGTCCACTATTCCAGGCAAGGGGAAGGGAATGTAGAGATTATGGTTAGTGGGCCCTGAGTTTCAGTGGAACCTAAGGGTGAGAAAGGAGACCTGACTCTGGTGCCCTGTCGAGCTAGTCCCCTCAATGCTGGAATGGGGAAAGTAGGTGGAATTACTGAGTGTACAGAGTATACTTCCCACAATCTAGCCCATATTCTGTCCTACCACACCTCCCCTAGAAGAGGCTACTG
>JAQQSK010008734.1:0-13382 GCA_028658325.1 Potorous gilbertii
AATAGAAACAATGGGGGGCAGGATAGGATGGAGGGAAATATAGTTAGTCTTACACAACATGACTATTATGGAAGTCACTTGTGAAACTACACAAATATGGCCTATATTGAATTGCCTGCCTTCCCAAAGGGAATGGGTGGGGAGGGAGGGAAGGGGAGAAGTTGGAACTAAAAGTTTTAGGATCAACTGTTGAGTATTGTTCTTGCTACTAGGAAATAAGAAATACAGATAATGAGGAATAGAAAGTTATCTGGCCCTACACAACAAAAAGAAGATGGGGACAAGAGAAGGGAGGGATGATAGAAGAGAGGGCAGATTGATGATAGGGGAAATTAGAGTGCTCAGTGTACTGTGGTGGGGGAGGGGACAAATAGAGAGAAAATTTTGGAACCCAAAATCTTGTGAAAATGAATGTAAAAGGTTAAATAAATAAATTTATATTAAAAAGATACTATTCCCTCTCTTTGGTAGTATAGGGTAGCTAGATAGCTCAGTGGCTAATGTATCAAACCTAGAGTCAGGAAGATTCCTCTTCCTGAGTTCAAATCTGGCCTCAGACACTAGCTGTGTGACCCTGGACAAGTCACTTCACCCTGTTTGCCTCAATTTCCTTATATGTAAAATGAGCTAGAGAAGGAAATGACAAACCATTACAGCATCTTTGCCATTAACACTTTAACTTTGGTCACAAAGAGTCAGATACAGATGGAAATACAACAGATCTGAAGTAGGTAGTCTAATATGGCAAATACCAGGGATGATCTTGGATTCAGGAAAGCTTGAGTTCATATTCTTCACACAATATTTACTAGCTGCTTAATTCCGATCTTGTCCCTTAACTTCTCTGAAATTTAGTCCCCTCATCCATAAAACAGCAAAGATAATAGATGGTTAGGTAATATAGTTGTTAGTTTCCAAAAAAAAGAGATGTATCTAAGGCACATTGTAAACCTTAAAAGTCTATGTAAATGTCCATTATTAGTAGTATTTGTGGGACTTTGGGTAAGTAAATTTTCTTCTTTGTAAAATAGGTGGGTTAGGTTAGATGATCTTTAAAGACACTTTCAATACCAATTCAATGATCCATAAAACTGATTTGGGGCAACCTAGAAGATCTGTAAGACCCTAGCAAAATTCAGGGGACATGGCTCTATAATGGCCATTTTCAATAGTTCCTATAGCCCTAACATCCAATTACATCATGCAAAGGGATCCTGTGATCTATTATATTTTGCTGAGCCCTGGGCAAAGGAAGGGTCTACTTTTGTCCCTCACAAGTTGGGTGACCTCGCTTCACTCTCTCCCTGTTCCTAAGTTACCCACAGGTTACCCCTAACAGAAGCAAAGCTCTTTGAGGAAAAGTAAGTCAAATTGATTTAAAAGTCCCATCCAGCTCAAAATCCTCTGTTCTTGGACTTTATCCCACAGGTATGTAAGTTTAAAAAAGGTTATAAAAGATATTTTCATGAGGAAAAGAAAAGAGATATTTAGGAAGAAATTAATAAGGCCAAATTCTGATATAGAACATGGCACCAGAGCTATGCTTTGAAGGTGTGCTTTCCTGATGGCATGGCAGTATGAGGAGGGAGGGCTACCAACAGTTGATCACAGAAGCAGGAAGAGGAATATCAACTATAAGGCAGAGCTGGCTGTTCTGTTAGACCACTTGCCTATGTACTCCTTTCATTTTAAAGATGTAGAAACCAGAGACTAGTGATTTTAAGTAACTTGCCTAAAGTCACAAAGGTACAAAGTGACGAAGGAAGGATATGAATCCAGATGCCAGGACTCTAAATCTTCCTTTCTAGTGACACATACAATTTCTGTCAAGAAATTAGTCAGAAAGAAGGGATGATTGGCAAAAAAAGATATCCAGCACTATATTTACAATATTTCTAACATAACCTTTATAAAGAATGGCATGTAATGTTAATGAATTTTTAAGTGGCTGCGCTTCAAGTGTTTGCCATGATTTCTAAATGAGCAACAAGCATGGGATATGTTTATGGGATTTAGAGCTCAGTCAAAATACTTTTTTTCAGGAGGCTTTGGATGGAAACCTTGGGACTTTTCCCAGCTATGATTATTTTATTTAATGACTTAAATGTGTTTTTTGACTTGACGCAAATTAGCTTATGCTATTTTGCCACAATTAAACGTGTAAGGCCTGGAGATTATTCTTGTTTATTTTTTAAAAAATGGCTGTGTTTGTTTATTCTCCATCTGAAGCTCAGGGGAAGCCGAATCCACGTTTGAACAAGGCTTCCTAAGACATGGATGCAATTTGGTGGTGAGTTGGAAGTGACATTTTTCTCATGACCTTTACCACTTTCACCTCCTACTCTGTGCATTCATCTCATCACAGAAGGTGGAAATGTTAAGCAATACAGTCAGTTATGTGTTAGAGATCTGAGAGAAGCAACCACCCTGGGCTTTTTTTTTTCTTTTCTAAAAATCTAAAAATGGCAAAGGGAAAATTGCTGACTTAAAAGTTTATAACAGATGTCACCATAACAAAGTAACAAAAGCTAGCTAACCTGCTGTGGGGTAGATAATGCCAGTAATTTACTCGGAAGGGGTTTCTTTGGGGCCTGACAACCCTGATGACCAGTAGAAAGTAGAAGCCAGAAATATATATTTATCCATGACCACTGAGACATCTATGTGGGTTAACATACATTTAGTCATTTTGATATTTCAAAAATATCTTCAAGTGAGTCAAAAAAAATCAAATTCAGAGCTGAAAGGTACAGTAGAGATCATCTAGTCCAACACCTTCAACTTAGACATGAAGAAACTAAGACCTACAGTCACACAGATAATATGCAATAGTGACTGGAATTTTATTTTAGATCCTCTCATTTAAGTAATCCAATACTCTTTCCATGAAACCACATTATCAGATACTTAAAATATCTACAATAGAAGTAGAGAGGCATATGATGTGGGGTATGGAAGACCTCTCTTTGAATCATGTGGATCTGAGTTTAATCCCTGTCCCTGTTACATAGACTTTGTAGCACCAGGAAAGCCACTGAAACTCTCAGTGCCTCAGGTACAGATCAGTGCTATCCTAGAAATGGATTATTAAATACATACATATATTTATGCACACACATATGTATATATAATTTTTTTTACCTCATCACTATATCAATTATCAGTGATAGATAAAGTTATGCTTATCAAATATGCATAAAATATAAAATCTAGGTTGACTGGCATGCTAGAAGAGAGAATTAAGGATTCAAAAGTATCATGACAAGTTGCAATGCTGGATTGAATCAATGGCAATGAAAGTTAATGTGGATAAATGTAAAGTCTTGTACTTGGACCAAGAAATCAATTTTACATTTACAGAATGGGGTGAGGGTAGGGGTGAATATTAGATAACAGGTTTTTGTTTCCTTCTGTTTGTTTCTTTAAATGATCTAGCACTTTTGTTGAACAGTGTTCAATATAATTCAACTTGTGATAAAGTAGCCAAAAAAGTGAATTTGTTCTTTATCATCATAGAGACATATTATTGAAAATATACCCTGTTCTGTTAGGATTACATCTGGGATGCTGTATTAAATTGCAGGTACCATATATAAGGAAAGCTATGAAGAACATTCAAAGGAGGGTGATGAAGATAGCAAAGGGTCTCATGGAAATGCTTATTTGAAGAAAAATGGATAGATTTTGGGGAGAGAATAGGAGGCATGAAAATTGTCTTTAAGTGTTTTGAGGACTCTCAGGTGAAAACAGCCTAGTTTTATTTGTTTCACCCCAGAAGCCAGAACAAGAAACATGTCATAGCCAGTTATAGTACAAATTTCCCATGGTTTCTCTCCTAATAGCCTACTTCTCTTCTCCAACGCTGCTAGAATCCTAGTTCAGGATCTCCTTGCCTCACTCTTGGATTCTTGCAACAGCTTGCTGGTTGGTCTACCTGACTCATGTCTCTACAATCCATCCTCCATGCAGCTCTCAGAATGATCTCAAAGTACTGATCTGCACCTATTCTGTTACCTCCAGAATCATCTATAAAGTCTTTTAAAGCCTTTCTTAACTTCACCACTCTTCATGTTTCTAATCTCTTCTTATTCCCTTCCATATACTCTATATCCAATGACACTGACTATTTGCTGTTTCTCCTACAAAACACTATCTTTGAACTCTGTTCATCCATTCATGGCTATTACTCATGCCTGGAATTCTCTCCTTCATCTCTGTCTCCTGTCTTCCCTACTTTCCTTGAAGTCTTAGCTAATATTCCAGGGCATCTAGGTGGTGCAGTGGAAAGAGCACCAGTGCAGGAGGACCTGAGTTCAAATTTCACCTCAGACACTTGACATTCACTAGCTGTGTGACCTTGGGCAAGTCACTTAACCTCAACTGCCTCATCCTGGGTCATCTTCAGTCATCCTGATGAATATCTGGTCACTGGATTCAGATGATTCAGGAGGAGAAGTGAGGTTGATGAACTGCACAGCCCTCCCTCACTCAAAACAAAGTCAAGTGCAAGCCATGTCATCATTTCTCTGATGGTCTTCTTCAGCAATGAAGGATGAACACACACACACAGCTAATATTCCACTTTTCTGGAAGAAGCCTTTCCCAATTTCCTGCTCTTCGTGTCTTTTCTCTGTTGATTATCTCCAATTTATCCTTTATATGTTTTGTTTATACGTGTTTGCTTCCATGTTGTCTTTCCCATTAATCTATAAGCTTCTTGAGAGTGAGGATTTTTTTTCTTTTAAAACTTAGCTTCAATTGAAATTTTCTCTTGGAAATCTTCTAGAATTAATGTTGTGATTGGGAGGCATAGTCTATGTATCCTGGAGTCCTGAAGGCCTGAATCCAAATCCATCTCAGATACACACTTGCTTACGTAACCTTGAACAAATGACATAATCTCTGCCTGCCTTAGTTTAATTTACTACAAAAGGGAGGCATTAACAGCATCTATTTCTCAGGGTTGTTATGAAGATAAAATAAGATATTTGAAAAGGGCTTAGCAGACACAGTGCCTGGAACACAATAGGCACTTAATAAATGCTTCTTCCCTTCTCTTCTCCATCTCAACTTTTCAGAACTTGTTTCCTGCTTAATCTTATGTGTACCAATATGTGCATTTGTTTGTTGGTCTTGTTAGCATCAATGACTAGAAATGAACTTGTGTTTATCACCAGACTCATAATCACATATAATTAGCTCACTAAAGGAAAGGAAAAACTGATATCAATGAAGAAAAATCTCTGATGTAAATTTCCCCCAAAATGAATAATAATAGCAATAGAATATATAATTCAGAATTCTCCATGGAAGACATAAATAAAAATTTAGACATACTGAGAAATGGAATTTTCCTATTATAAGGCAGAATGGAGACAGTGTCAGAATTATTAAAATAGTATTAAATTAGTATCATGATATATTAATTTATATAACATATTAATTAAATACATATTAAAACTAATTAGAATAATTAAAAACTTGAAAAAAAGGAGAAAATCCACTAACCTTTCTAAGCAGAGATGGTGGATATAGAGAATAACCTAATAGTTGTTGGTTTCCATGAACAATATGAATAAAAGGTTTTTTCCCAGTATATTTCAGGAAATCATACTAGGTAATTACATAGAATTATTGAAATACATCAGTAGCTTGTATCCCATCAGAATCCCCAGGATTTTAAAAATGGACAAATTCCAGATTCAGCTCATTCAGACATATTGGCATCAAATTCCAATCTTATATGATAGAAAGAAGTATTTTCAAGTAGCCAGGAAGAAAAACAACCTACTACAAACTGTACAGATTTTATTTTTAATGCAAGATGAGAATGGAATATGATATATTGTAAATCAAAAGAAATTGGATCTCATTGCAAAATCATCAAGCCAGCTGAAATATATACTTTTCTAAGGATAAAAAAACGATTATCTAACCTACCACAAGAATTTCAGGTATTACTACAGAAGTATCAAACTGTATAGAACCTTAGAAGTTCATATCACTTATGAATTAAAGTCTTCTCTAAAAACTCTAAATGAACTTTAAAACCAACAATGACTAAGTGTTGACTCAATAAAAATTCTATATCCTAATTGAACAATGGGATTATTTAGGCCAATAGCTTTTGCAAAGCAACCACATAGTGTTTGTGGTTGAGGTGGTTTAGAGGTTGGATTTAATAAGACACAAAATTGTTGGTATGATTAAATACAACTTTAGTATAATTGCCTTGGAAATTTAAGCATCAATGACTTTGGTCTGATTAACAAATACAATCTGATTTTTCGTAAGTGAAAAGACTTTGCTAAATTAATTGTCTCTAAAATTCCATGATTCTCAGCATCAGTTTATTGAAGATTGGCAATACCTCAAAGATCTGTACTTTTACTCCAGTGATGATCTGTCTACAAACTATTAGAAAGTGAGCTTGACTTTCATTTTTGGAAAAATTCTAGAAAAGATCATCAGAGAAATGGTTGCCAAACATTTATAAAGAATTGCCAGGATTACATAGAATTGTCATAATGGCTTCATCAAAAACAACTCATGTCAGAATAATATAATTCTACCCCACCACACACACATACACATTTTTATTTGACAGGGCTACTAATCTATTTAATGAAGAGAATGCTACGGATATAGTTTAAATAAATTTTAGCAACCTTTTTTGATAAAATTTATCATAATGGTATTGAAGAGAAAAGAGACATATTTGGACTAGATGACAAAACATTTAGATGGATTCAGAACTACTTTCATGACAGGTCTGAAAGAGTAATTATTAATGGTTCACTATCATCATGCTAGGATATCTCCAATGGAGTATTCAGAAATCTATGTTTGCTTCACTTCTGTTTAATACTTTTTTTTTAACTTCTATAAAATTTTTTTTTTCAAGAACTTCAGTCCCATGATTCTAACAGGTAATCATCTCCATTGCATGGCCTACAGTCCCTGAAAACTCAAAATACCCAAAGAGGAATTCATTATCCTCTGCTCTAAATTCTTCATTTTCACAGGTGGCAGTACCATTCTTTTTTGCTGATATTCAGATTCATAACCTAAGTGGCATCTTTAACTCTTCCATTCTACCTCGTTTCATATTTAATTGATTGATCTCTCCTTTTCATTCTATTTCTACCATGTTCCCCAGATACATCCACTGGAGTCTACTCTTAGTCAATACTTTTATTCAATGGCCTTTTATTAGTTTCAGTTCTTTAAGTCAGCCTTCACATAGCCAACACAATCTATCTAAACTACCGTCATGAGACCAGTTCTCTAATCAAGTATTACCAATGACTCCCTACTACACTTCATTGCAATGGCAAACCTCTTAACCTGTCCTTTAAAACCCTCTCTAACTGGGTTTGAATTTACCCTTCCAGATAATTTTATATCTCCTTTCTCCATGTACTCTACATTTAAATCAAATAAGTAATCCCTGAATTTGAAACTCAGTCTTTGGTTTCACTCCATATATTGAGTTTATCTCATCTTGTAATGGGTCACCTCCTCAAATTTTCCTTTAAATAACCTTCTCTTCCTAGGACCTTAATACTTTTTTTTATAACTTAATTAAAGGCATAGATGCCTTTCAGAATATTTATAAATGAGAACAATAGCTAAAAACATATAAAAGAATTTGTACATAAAAGGTTTGCAGTTTCATGTTCAATCATCTTTTTTGTTATACTTTGTCATAGAAATGTTTATTTTATTCTGTAAATTAAAAATAAGATAAATTTAAAAAATAAACTAAAAGAATTAGGATCCGATATGATTTTGACAGGTTAGAACAAAGGTCAACAAACCATAGCCCATAGAACAAATCAGCACTCTTCCTGTTTTTGAATGGCCCAGAATGCAAGAAAATGAAATTCAATATGGACACATATGAAGTCAGACTTGAGTTACAAATCAATTTTACACATCCAAGATTATGGAGACATGATTATATAGCAATTGCTCTGAAAAAAATTTCTGGGGGTTTTGGTGGACTACAAGATTCACATGAATCAGCAGTGAGTTTTGGCAGCCCAAAATGGTTAAAGAACTCACTTGAATTTTAAGAGATACAGTTTTCAGGTACATGGATGCAATAGTTCCATTGTAATTTGGTTAGGGTACTATGTTCTATTCTGGGCATCACAGTTCAAGAAATACTTTGACAGCAGGAGAGTATTGGAAACAATCAACCAGGATGATGAAGAGTATTTAGTTTGTGACACCTTATGATTCGTGAAAGGAAAAGGACATGTTTCTCCCACAGAAGGGAAAACTAAGGAAGTACATAGTAGCTGTCCTCAAATATTTGAAATAGCCCTTCAAAGTACCTACTATGTTCCAGGCACTGTGCTATGGGTTAAGACTATAAAAAAGGCAAGAGGTAGTACCTGTCTTCAAGTAACTCACAACCTAGTGGGTAAAGACTACATAAAAAGAAGCTGAAACGGAATTGTGGAGCAGTAGAAGGGTACTGGGCCATGGGGGCATGATGAAGTCTTGCAACCATTGGGAAATGATTAGATGGCTACCCTGCATGCCCTCATTAAATGGAGGATCTGGGAGGAACTGTCTAATATCCACTCCCCTACCTTTTCCAGCCAAAAGGAGGAAGGGGCCCCATGGACAGGGTACTATGAGAGGTGTGTTTGAAAACTAATGTGATCTTTCAAAATCATGAGTTTTTGGTGGGATTAGACTTAATTCTGTGTGTCCCTTAAAAGAAAGTAGAACTAGGAGCATTGGTTAGAAGTTGCCAAGAGACAAATTTAGGCTTGATAAAAGGAAAAATCCAGAACTGTGCACAAGTATACTAGCCTACCTTCTGAGGCTGAATTCTCTCTCCATTGAGGTCTTCAAGTAGAGGCTAGATGGCTACTTATCAGCTGCATAATAGTGAGAATTCCTTTCAAGTATGATTTGGACTATCTGACTAGCAAGGATCTTCCAAATTTCAAATTTTGGAATATTGTAAAATCATTTGTGAAGATTAAGCATTGATATCAGGTAAGTCACTTAATTCTACAGTCCTAAATCAACTTTTGTTTTTAGTAATAAAGAATAGTTTGACTGAAATTAGTTTTTAAAATTTTATTGATTTTTTAATGATAAAAATTATGGGGCAATACAATATGCAAGGCCTGATGTCAAGCATTGCTGGGGATACAAAAAAGCATTAGACTTGATCCCTGCTGTCAAAGGGCTTACAGTTTGGTTGGGGAGATAACACATGCATGGCAAAATATGGGTTAAAAAATAAGACCTATCCAAAAAAGGGAATGACTTGTGTCAAGAGTTTGTGGGTTCCCCCTCCTTGGAAGTCTTAAAGAAGAGTCCGTGTGACCACTTTGGGGATACATTATATTGAAGTTTCCTTCTTGCATGCACATAACTTGGTGAATGTTGAAAGCAAAAACCCTTCGGTCTTTCAAATTCTGTTCTTCTGTAAAGACAGAATATGAGATTTACCAAGTGAGTGGCACAGATATTTAGTGTAAAGCATGAGGAGATTATTTTAAACAAGGATGCTCAGGTAAGGCTTCTTGGAAGGAAAGTGATTTGAAAGATGACTAATATTTAAATAGGTCCAAAGGAAAAAGAAGGGCATTCCAGGGCAATGGAGTCGAAAACAATGATATAGTGTCAAGGAAAAATTGTAAGATAAGTTGGTTGTGTTTGTTGAGTGAGTAAAGGTTGGTGGAGGTAGACTATTTGGCAAGTCTCTGTATAGAAGTCCAGGAAAGAGGCAAACTTAAAAAAGTAAATGAATCCCAGATTCTGGTAGGTCTTAAATATTGGAGGAGGAAGTTTAAATTTTCTTCCTGAAATCATCTGGTCATACTCTCTGACTTCTAGCTAGCCTTGAACCTATGTTACTTTGGATGTTCTGTATGCCTTTGTCGCACTGAGAAAGGTTCCCAGGAAAGGATTTAAGGTTTTGTGAGTTATTAAAATCACAGGGAAACATGAACCCACAGCGTGAAGGATAAACCACCTTCCCTTGCTTTATAATACCTGTTCAGAAACTCATATTCTAGTATTTTGGTTTAAAAAAAATAGTGGAGACATGAGGTTAAAGTTATGAAATAAGTTTAGTCAGTTTTCCAGGTTGGAGACTCTCTTCTGGGGTTAATGAAAGGGCAGAGACCAGGCCTTCAAGAATCTCCCCCAAAACATATTGAAAGTTGAAATGTTTATGAAAATGCTCTCCCGTTACCTATCTCCCTTTTCTAAAAGTCCCGATTTTCTCTTGTCTCTCCTTATCTATGTCATTATTCTTCTACATTTTCCTCTGAACAAAGAAAGGATTTGTGTAGGAGAGAAGTCAGCCCTGTGTGCCACCTGGGCCACAGAACAGGACTCTAGAATGTGAATGCCAAAACCAAGTCATGGTGAATAATTCGGAACCTGGGTGTCATGAGGTGGGGGGACAAAGAAAGAAATGGGATGTGAATATAGGAGAAAAGAGGAAAAAGAAAATGAGAGAAAAAAAGTACTTCTTTTTATAGAAAGGAGGAAAGAAAGCTTCCAACCATTGTCTCTCCAGGTCTATAAATCGAACATTCCTGAACAAATAGCTTGTTAAAATCCCTGAATTGGAATTCCTGCTTTGTTACTGATTTCTCCGCTTTCATGGGAAAATTGTCTCTCCTCACCACTCATTTCCTTTCATCCTCTGAATCACGGATCAGTCATAGTTACTTTAAGTCGGTGAGGTCATGCCTGGTGACTGAACATGTTTGAAGTCCTTTGAAGATAACTATTATACAACTTCACTAGCCTGTTCCTTATTTTCTAAAGAAAAACATCATCTCCATTCTTGTGATTTGGAGAATAAATGATGCTAAATTGACAAAAATACATCACTGATCCTAATACTGAACAAGGATGTCAGTTGCCCCAAAGATGTCAACGATATAAAGAAAGGTTATCTCTCTGTATATATTAAGATCATCAAGGCAGCACTTTTACAGGCTAGAAAAAGGAAAAAAAAAGAAACTTGATGGGTGTTTATCACTTGGGGAAAGAACCAACAAATTGAGCTACAAATGAAAAAATATATATGAATATAATGGAATATTATTGTGCCACAAGACAATGGGCACAAAGAATTCAGAGAAATAAGGGAAGGAACTGAGCTTTAAAGTCTAAAAGAATATTATTCTCTATGATTATAATGATGTAGATGATAACAAGAGAAAACAGCTGGGTGGCACTGCCAGCCCTGGAATCAGAAGAACCTGAGTTTAACTCTAACCTTAGACACTTACTAGCAGTATGACCCTGAGCAAGTCACTTCACCTTCTTGGGTTCAGTTTATTTATCTGTAAAATGAGCAGGAGAAGGAAATGGCAAACCACTCTAGTATCTTTGCCAAGAAAAGTCCAAATGAGGTCCCAAAGAGTCAGATGTGACTGAAAAACAATTAAATAATAAGAAATACGAGGATACTAAATTCAATAATCATATTCACTAGTTTAGATTCTATATGGAATGAAAATTTCAATGTCTCTTAGTGAAGAATGTTGAATACATTGTCATATGTGATTTCTGTCTTGGTGTGTTTTACTTAACTGTTTTTGTTAGATGAGAAGGATTTCTAGAGTTAGAGGTTAGGAAGAAAAAATATATATGTATATCCAGGGATAATTGTGCTGTAAAATGAAAGGCATCAATAAAATATTTTTTAATCCATAAAATCTTTTTAAAACAATTAAAATTTTTGAAAGTACATTTTTTAAATACAATGGGCATTTTCCAACTAAATAACTTGGTCTTCATTTGATTATCTGTAAAATAAGAAAGTTGAGTTAGTTATTCTTAACTGGATATCTATGAAATTATTTTTAAAATATTTTGATAACTTTATTTTAGTATAATTGGGTTTCTTTTTTCACCCTATATGTCTCATTTTATGCAGTTAAAATATCATTCTGAGAAGTGGCCCCATAGATTTCAGTGGTCTTCCAAAGGGGGCCATTACACAAAATAGTCTAATAACCCCTGGGCTCTTAAGGTCCCTTCTAGCTCTGAATTTATGATTCTCTATCTTCAAATCAAGGGTGAAGTTGTTTTTTTGTTTGTTTTTGTTTTGTTTTTTTTTTAAGTTTGCTTCTTTGGACTGTGAAATAGAAAGTCATGCGACAAATATCTAAGCAAGGCAAATGGGTGAGTTTTTTGTTTTACATGTGGCTCAGGGGTGGGGTAGGCTAGTAGAGCTTGAAGGCTTTATTCCAAACTGCACTGGCCAGAATTCCACTTAAGCTAAAGTTCCCTTCTAGTTCACACACACACACACACACACACACACACACACACACACACACTCTCTCTCTCTCTCTCTCTCTCTCTCACATGAGGATGTAACTCTTCCCCACCACCCCACACAGGAGCTCCTCTTACACCTTTCCTCTGCTGTCATCTATCTGCTAACCAGTGGAGCCTTTGTTCTTCTGAGTGGGTGGGCTCCTCAGAAGGAGGTCATTAAGGCTTAATGACCTTTGCTTCCAAACTGACAGTAGGCTTTGCCTAGGCAGTCAGCCCAGGGGGTTGCTGCTCATTTCCCATCTGCAAATCCCAGGATAGAAGCCCAGAACTGCTGCACTTTATGTGTGTGTTGAGTTCAGCTCTACTCATCATATTACTGAGAAAGGAAAGAATGATGAAAAAAACCTTCTTCCTTCCCTCCTCAATAATCTGCTCTTTGTAAATGAGGTGCCTGCTTTGACAATTGTTGTACATTCCTAGTCATAACCTTACAAATAAGAGACATTCAGAGAGTTTCCTTAGTCACTTTTTGAGACTGTTATTTTAGTCAACTTAAATTCTGCAGGCATGAATTTATCACTGTCACCTATATTGAAAATTTCCTTCCATCTCCCTCCATATGCTAGGACCATTTGTGCTATGCTATACCCAGATATAAAGAGTGTGTGCGCGCGTGTGTGTGTCATCTGCACTGGGGAGTGGGGGATGGAATCAGACAAATACCAATTTTCAAATATTTTACATCATCAATCAAAAAACATTTATTAAACACTTTTGTGGTTGTTCAGATATTTTCAGTCCTGTCTGAATCGTCATGACCCCATTTTGAGTTTTCTTGGCAAAAAATACTGGAGTGGTTTGCCATTCTTTTTCTAGCTCAGTTTATAAGAAAAAAGCACAAAACTGAGGCAAACAGCATTAACTGACTTACCTAAGGTCGCAGACCTAGTAAGTGTATGAGGTTGGATCTGAACTAGTCTTCCTGATTCTTAGACCTGACAATCTATCCATTGCACCACATAATTGCTCCCTATTAAGCATTTACTACATGCCACACACTGGGATAAGTGATAAAGATAAAAAGCAAGGGAAAAAGACACACA
>JAQQSK010008735.1:0-13382 GCA_028658325.1 Potorous gilbertii
GACTAGTGGGAAAATTCATAGGGTCACCAAAGCATGAGAATGAAAAAGCTAAACGGGGAAACCAGGATGTACAGTATGCCTGCTATATGCCAGGCACCATGCTAAACGCTAGGAGTACAAAAGAGGCAAAAGATAGTCCCCACCTCAAGAAGCTTACAAGGAGCCCTGCCCTTAGAAGCCCTGGACCTGAGTTCAAATCCTGCCTCTACCACTTACTGTCTGTTTGACCTTGAGTGAGTCACTGAGCCTGAGTTTCCTGTGGCCTTCAGATTGACCAAGCTTGGAGAAGAGTTGAGGAAAATGGACCTCTTTACCCTCTTTACAGGGGGGGGGGAAGGAATGGGTGTAAAATATTGTATGTACATACAGACACTATTGAGGTTGATTTTTCTGAATTGATTTCTCTCTCTCTTTGTCTTTCTCTCTCCTCTTTCTCTCCGTGTCTCTGTCTGTGTCTCTCTCTTTCTGCTATCTCTCTGTGTCTCAGCTCTCTCTCTCTTTCTCTCTCTCCCCCTCCTTCTCTCTGTGTGTCTCTGTGCGTGTGTCTCTCTCTTTCTGCTATCTCATCGTGTCTCTGTGTGTGTGTCTCTCTTTCCTCTCTCCCCCTCCTTCTCTCTCTGTGCCTCTATCTGTGTCTCTCTCTCTTTCTGCTATCTCTCTGTGTCTCAGCTCTCTCTCTCTGCTCTCTGTCTCTGTCCCCCCCTCCCCCTCTCTCCGTGTCTGTCTGTGTATCTCTCTCTTTCTGCTATCTCTCTGTGTCTCTCTCTCCTCAGTGGGTGGGGGAGGCTGAAGGGAGGGAGAGAATATGGAACTCAACATTTTTTTTGAGAATATTTAAAATAATTTTTAAAAGAAATGAAGGTGATAGAAGAATAAAGTAAATTTTTAAGCAACTCAGAGGGTTTTAATCTCCAGCCTACTCTGAGATCCATCATTCAAAGCAAGGGTCAACAGCCAAGGCCCACAAGGGGTCCCCAGGGAAAGAAGAAACAGAGGACTCCAAGGCTACCTGAGCCGGACAAGGGAGAGCTGGAGGGAGATTAAGACACCCACAGGTGTGGTGGAACAGGCCTGGAAGCTGAGAAAGGCCTTGAGTAAAGGATACAGAAGAGCAGATGGTAATGTGCCTGAAGCAGGGCCTGCCTTAACCAGTCAGCAAAGGCTCCCCCCATCACCACACACATACACACACACACACACACACACACACACACAAACACACAATCACACACACAATCACACTCACAATCACATACTCATTCAAGCACACACTGTACACATTCACACACAATCACACACAGAATCACACATACCCATTCACACACATTGTACACAAATAGAATCACACACACACATGTAAACTGCTCTCAGAAGGGTCCATTTCTCCCCAGTCTTTCATGAAAGGCTTTAAAGTCATCAGTGACTGAGCAATGAATCAGAAAAATTCCCTCGCCTCCACCCCCACAAAAAGAGTTTCTTTAGGGGAGCTCTCTTCAAGAGAGAGAGGGGGATGCAATCAGGCTCTGGCCCCCAAAGTATCTTCTATTTCCTGACCCTGTGGTTTATTTATCAAAGCTCATGCTGGGAGCTGGGCCTGACAAGTGGACTGTGTTCTACTGCTCTGGAGGATTTTATGCACAACTCAGAATCACCCCTCCCCAACACCCGTCCTTCCTTTCCCACCCTTCCCTCTCCAGCTTCCCTTTGGGGCTTCTTCCATTAGAATATAAGCTCTTTAAGAGCAGGGACTATCTGGTTTATTTTATTTGGATCCCCAGTCCAGCCCTTACCATGATGCCTGATTTAGTATGTGCTTAGTGAATGCTTTCTCCATTTGCCAATCTAGCCATCTATTTATTTATCTACTTAACTACCTAGCTAGTTATCTACACACCTATCTATTTATCCACCTATCCATCTATCTATCAATCTATCTACCTATCATCTATCCATCTATCTATCCACCTACCTACCTAGCTTTTATCTACATACCTATCTATCCGTCCATCCATCTTCCAGCCATCTATTTACCTACTTAGCATCTATCTATCCATCTACGTATCTATTTATTCATCTATCTATCTATCCACCTGTTTACCTAGTTATTGATCTATATACCTATCTATTCCTCCATCTGATGGGGTTCAGACTCTGGGAACTTCCTTGAATTCTCCTTGAATCTCCCCACTTAACCTGGCCTTTCATACTCAGATGTATGGCCATTATCTGTTACCTCTTGATTGCTCCACCTGTTTCCCACCCAAACCTTCCATTGTCCGATACCTCCTGATGGCCTCCAGCTATTTACAGCCTTGACCATTCCCTCCTTAGACTTCTCCTCTAGACCCTCCCTAAACCCCTCCTTCCATCACTCCCGACTACTCACCCCTATAACCCTCCTATAATCTTTTCTGTATTTAAGTTCCACCTCTGCCTCCATGAAGGCTCTCAGATTCAATCCAGCTCAGACTCTGTCTAGCTGGTATTCCATCTGGTCGTCTTGTGAATACAAACACTAAAAATGCTTAGGCTCCCTAAGAGCCAACCCAAAATGGCGAATCTTTAATAAACTTTGTTTTCTTTGGCTTTAAGAAGGCTTGAGTCAAATTCATTCAAGCAGGACCCGGTCTGTCAGTATTTCGGGGTCCCCAGCACCCTAAATCTGCCTAGCCACATATCCATTTATCCATCTACCTGTCTACCTCTGCACCTGTTTTCTTTCTCTGCTCCACTGAATGTGTGACCTTGGGTGAGTGGCTTAATTTCTCCAAGTTGTGAACTCCTTGAGGGCTAGGACTGGTTTTTGCTTTTCTTTCTATCCCCAGCATCAAGTCCAGTACCTGATACATAGTAGGTGCTTTGCAAATGCTTGTTGACTTGCTGGCTTTATCACATGCTGTGCTTGGTTCTAGGAATTAAAAGATTTAAAAAAAAAATGAAATGATCCTGGCCCTCTACTTGCTTATCTTAACCCAAGCACGTCAGAACAGCTGCATCAGATTGAAGTGAACTTGAGAGCCAACTCCATTGTATAAAAACCAACCCAAAGAATGTAAGCAGTTGGATCATTTGGACAGGGGCTCGTTTCCCTTTGCTTAGC
This sequence comes from Potorous gilbertii, assembly GCA_028658325.1. Taxonomy (NCBI): domain Eukaryota; kingdom Metazoa; phylum Chordata; class Mammalia; order Diprotodontia; family Potoroidae; genus Potorous; species Potorous gilbertii. The sequence continues at coordinate 3,101 of JAQQSK010008735.1, forward strand.
AAATCCTACCTTCCTTGAACAAATTAACATTAAGATTGTGAGAAAGATTGAAGGGAGAATATTTCAGCCACTCCAGAATATACTTTTCCTTGAGTACTTTTGAAGCATCATTTGCATGCAAGCAATTGAGATTCGGGTCACAAGGCCCTCTTATCTATTCATTAGAGTGGGTCCCCTAAGGAGTTCCCCAAGCCCCAGATGGAAGGAATGAACTTTGCCAACCCAGTTTAAGTTAGTGTACTTTCAAAGCCAACCTGACTCACTTCTTTTAAAGGAGAGTTCCTTAACCCCAAGAGAGGATCCAGAGGACATTTGCTTTTCATTTTCTCTGTCTCCCCAGTGCCCAGCACAGTGCCTTAGCCATAGTAGAGGATTCGTATGTACTTATTGGAATGGAAGTGGGAAAAATAACAAACAAAGCTGAACAGAACTGAATATTCCAAAATTATAGGGATCAAGCTCTTCAGAGAAGAAATGGGGTGGGGTTGGGGGTGTAAAGCATCTCCTTCCCTTCTTTGCAGAGATGGAAGTCATACATGCATGGACTGCTATTTACAACAGCAGACTCAGTTGATGTATTTGGAAGGTTTTGCTGAACTACTTAGTTTTCCCTTCTATTTATTTATTGGTTATAAAGAATAGGAAGGGGGTATCTTGGGAAATGAAGGTAGTCTGAAGGCAAGGGATATCAATAAAAATTTAAATTTAAAAACCCTTGGAATGGATGCAGCTGGCTCAGAGACAGCAGGTCAGAAACCCAAGGAATCCTCAGAGACTTTCTCTTTGCAGAGATGAAGTTGGAAGGACTTGAGTGAAAGCAATTTGCATATTCAGAAGTATGTCACAGAGAGAGGAGGGGTTTGTCTGTGGAAACTCTCTCTAATTGGGTACTTGCCACAGACAGAGAGAAGGGGAAAGAAAAATGTATTAATTAGGTGTCTTCTATGAGCCAGGCACATAGTTAATTCGATTTTATTAAGCATTTTACAAATATCATCTCACGTGATCCTCATACAACCATGGGAGGTTGTATTGTATTATCCCTGGTTTACAGTTGGGGAAACTGAGTCAAACAGGTTAAATTACTCATCCAGGGTCACACAGGAAGGGTCAGAAGCTGGATTTGAACTTAGATCTTCCTGATTCCAGGCCCAGATCTTTATCTACTCTACCACCTAACTGCCCTGGACTGGAGGGCCATTCCTATGTTGGAGTGGTCTGGGTAGGAATGTGGTAGAGATGAGGTGACATCTGGAGTGAGGTAGTACTTATCATAGGACCACAGATGATTAGGAACTCAAGGAACCTTAGAGGTGATCTAGTCCAACCCCCTGACCCCATTTTATAGATGAGAAAACCTCATCTATAAAAGCCCAGGAAGGAAGGAAGGAAGGAAGAGAAAAGGAAGGAGAGAGAAAAAGAGAGGGAGGAAGGAGCATTTATTAAGTACCTGCTATATGCCAAGCCAAAGTAAACACTTGATGCGCATTGGGGATATCCACCAAGTAAACACTTGATGCACATTGGGAATGTCCATCACAAATATTCACACGGACTGTTTGTGGCCAACCTGTGGTAGAGCATTCCCAACCCTTACTAGTCTGATCAGCCACAATTGGACACACTGAAATTTCACTTTATCATGGTGATATCATTGTGGTCCTCTGAAGACGAAGGTCAACAACTAACTATATGCCAGGCACTATACTACAAATTTTATTTACAAATATCTTTCTAATTATCTCATTTGATCCTTACAGCAAACCTGGAAGGTAGGTGCTATTAGTATCCCCATTTTCACAAATAAGAAAACTGAGACAGAGAAGTTAAGTGACTTGCCTAGGGTCACACAGTTAGTAAATGTCTGAGTCAGGTTTTGAACTCGGATCTTCCTGACTCCAGGTCAAGCCCTCCATGCACTGGGGCAGGCACCTAGTTGTCTCAGGAATACGGCACACACAGGATTCAATAAGCCTGGTTATAGGTAGTCCCTAAACCAGTGTCACAGTGCAGGAAGGACAGGGTACAGATTTGTCGAAGGCAGTGACGTTAGACTCAGGGAACAAGAAAAGATGATGAGCAGCAGGACTTCCAAGTCTCTGGGAGCCCCAGCTGAGTCCAGGGCACACAAAATGCTGCCTTTGTAGATAACTTGCTAAAAACTAGTATTTCCAGCAATATAGGTGCCAGTCATTGACAGGGTTATCAAAAATCCACACAATTCCTTGGGCACCTCTCACACCTTGCCCACCCTCTGGGGGCATTCCCATCCTATCCAGGTCTTTCTTTTTGCCAGTGCCTTTTGGTGTCTGAGTTCTGGCATCCAAGAGGCAGGTTTCATAGATTAAAATGTTGACTCCTCTCTGGGACTCTTCCTTCGCCTTGGTTTTTATCCCCCTGAGAATCTCCTTCGGTCTTTGGGCAGCACTGACAGCAGGTGGGGGTGGGGGGTGGGGGTGGAGCCAAGTTTATCTCACCACCTTCCCCAAACCAAGAACAAGCCCCCAGGCTGCACCTCCTCCTTCCCACTCTTCTTCCCCTTTCAAGGTGAAATCTCCTAGAACGCTAGAGAGATGACCTGGGGGAGGGGAGAGAGAAGAGAAGAGGACAGGGCTCTTGGCACACCCATTTATCCCTTGGTTCTCCATCCTCCCCGAGTCTCCGGAAGACCAGCTGGGCATGGTTTCCCTCCCTTAGAACCTCGAGAGGCTATTTGTTCGCTCCTCACTCCAAGCTACCCGTCTGATTACAAATTGGAAGTTTATATTTAAGATCCTCTGACCCGGAGCCCCTGAGATTGAAGGCTGTATATCCAAAGCATAAACCCGTCAGTCTCATGTCATAAATTTGAACCAGGGCCAATTTTGCAAATGTCACATATTTTACAAATACGCTCGATACAGTTTATCAAGATATATGACATTTTTATGGAAAATAACTGTGTCTTCAGCTTGGCAGGTGCAAGGACATTTTAACTGACAATGCAGCTGTCTGGCTACTTGGAAAGGAAGGGGTGGGAGGCAGGGGGTTTCAGCCAGCTCGGCCTGAACCAGGGCTCTTGTGGATGGGCCCCTCCTCCCCAGCCACAGGAAAGCCCCCAATGGCCATGCCAAACCAAGCCTGGGGCTACGCTGAGCCCATCCTGAATCTGGCAGAATTTGGATCTCCAGGGGTCGAGCTCAGAGACCGGCAGATGCATGTTCTCAATGAGTCTATTTTGCTAGCTTGGCAGCCGGTGATGGAAATCTGCTTCGTGCCAGGAATTCAGATTCAGTCACCTGAGAAGTTCACAGTGGGCTTCCCCAGCCAAACTCCAATATGGACCTCAGTTACCCCCATCTTCTGTCTTCTCCTTCCAAAGCTTTGGAAGACATGCCCCCAAAGTCGGCATTCACGATAATGATAGTTGACTTTTTGATAATGCTTAGGAAAGATTTGGTGTTGGTGTTCAGTCTTTTTACTTGTGCCTGACTCTGACCCCATTTGGGGTTTTCTTGGCAAAGATACTGGAATGGTTTGCCAGTTCCTTTTTCCAGCTCATTTTATAGATGAAGAAATTGAGGCAAACATGGTTAAGTGAGTTGCCCAGGGTCACACAACTAGCAAGTATATGAGAAGGGAAGGAAGGAAGCATTTACTAAGGATCTACTATGTACCAGTCACTGTGCTAATCACTTTACAAATATTATCACATCTTGTCCTCACAAGAAGCCTAGGAGGCAGGTGTAATTATGCTCCCCATTTTACAGTTGAGGAAACTGAGGCAGACAGAGTTGAAGTGACTTGTCCAGCATCACACATCTAGTGTCTGAGGCTGGATTTGAACTCAGAACTTTCTGCTCCAAGCCCAGCCCTGTATTCACTATACATTCTCAGCTTCCTCACAGAACAATCCAGCACACCATAGGGTGGGTGGGGCCTGGTACAGAGGAAAACCAGTAACTGTGGAATCTGAGGATGTGTGTTCAAATCTCAACCCTTCACCATTTATTAATACTAAGAACTAGTATGTATCTAACGCTTAATATATGTCATCTTATGTGATCCTTATACCAACCTTGCAAGCTGTTGTTATCCCCTTTTTACAGATGAAGAAACTGAGGCAGAGCCAGAGTCACAAAGCTAATGAGTGTCTAAGGCAGGATTTGAACTTGGTTCTTCCTTATGCCAAGTCTAGCCCTCTGTTCACTAAACCCTCTTACTGTTTACCTACTTACCACAGTAAACTTTCAAAAGTTATTTAACCTCCCTGGCCTCATCATCCTTGTCTGGAAAGTTTGGGAGCCAGACTAGATGCCCTTTGATCCTATCATCCTGTTATCCTATGACCTCTGAGGTCTCCTTCATTTCTAAATCTCTGACCCTTTCAAATGTATGAGGCTTGCATAGGGAGAGACAGACCCCTCTTGGCCTGACACTAAATAGGCCTTCAACATTCCCCCTTGGGGACCTTCCTGAGCACATCTAATCAGTCATATTAGTGGGAAAAGCCCAATATCCAAATGAACATCTTCGAGTAGATGTAAATAGAGGGGGAAAGAGAAGAAGGGTCTAGGCTAGTCGCTGAAAGAATTTAATGCAAATGAAAACACCAGAGTCAGATGAAAATGTTGGAATGGACTGTGGGATGGCTACCTTGGACATTCTACTCAGGTATGCCTGCTCTAAGGGACCAGGAAACTGCAGAGGATTAGAGTCAGGGCTGGGGGATAAGGAAGAGCCCAAGAGCTCTTCTTCTTCGGGCCTTTCTTGGTCTTCCCTGGCTTAGTACGGTGTGGGGCGCATAACTAGTACTAAATAAGCATTTACTGACAGACTGACACACACAATTATAGACTAATACATAGATTCTGGAGTTTAGCCTTAGTGGAGCTCTGACCCAAGGCAGTGTAGTACAGTGGAAACAGCCTGAACCTTAGAGTCAAAAGACCTGAGTTCAAATATTGACTCTGCCACTCCCTACCCTAGGAGACTTTGGGTAAATCACTTAATCTCTCGGAGCACCTAGATTTCCTTATCTGTACATTAGAAGGGGTTGAACTAGCTGAGTCTCTGATTGAGGAGATCAGCTTTGCAAGACTTGACATCAGCACCTTGATGCCCTCCTATGGGGCATCACTCCACATCTGCTGTATATACACCCTGAGTTTGCTTCTGAAAAAGAAAGCCTGTCTCAACTGAGAAGACGGATAGAGCTTATTAATAGTTTCCTTTGGGCTTACTGTCAGCTTTTATTGAAGCCTTTGGCCCAGGTCCATCTGACATGTGATCAGAATACTTATGTCTGTGTATGTATCTATACATACACCACGGTCTAGACTTGGAATAGAATCTGTATAACAAACTCCCAGTGTGGAAAATTCTTCCACTAATATAGATTGTCCCCTGCCAGAGTCACTAAGAGTGTAAGGGACTCACCTTTAAAGTAGATGCTGGGGACAAGACTGTGGGTGTACATTTATGTGTACATGTGTGTATATGCATGTGCATTTTATATGTATGTTGTAGCTGAAGTGTGACTGCCCATAAGACTCAGGAATATTGACATTTTATGCATCTGTGTGAATATATTTCCAGGTCCTTGATGGGAGCCTGGTGGTTTAGGGACCGTAGGAATGGGAAAGGAAGTAGGGATGGCACTAGAAATACAGGAGGGTCTAAGAGCTCTCTGTCCACAGTTCCCTAAGTTTCCCCAAGGTCTCCTTCTCAGAACTCCAAGCTTAGAGATAAAATAGTCAATGACTTACCCAACAATTAAGTGTTCTAGTCAATGAAGATACAATAAACAGTTTCTAACCTCCTGGGATCAAGGAGAGAAAATCCAGGCAATAGTCATATATGTATTCTAGATTTTAGGAAAGCAGATTTCAAAGGGGAAAGATGGCTGGGATCCCAGCAGTTCAAAATGCTATAGGAGGAGTGGCATGGGAGATGCTCATGAATGGAATTCTGAAAACACCAAAGGAAACAGTTCCAATGAGGAAGAAAAATGAGATATATCTTCAAAGACTGATGTGGACATGTGGGGAACTCCACCAATTGACTAGATTTTTAGCAAAAATAGATTTTTAGCAGAAATAGATTATGTTCTATTGAAGGAAAATCACAACATGCACTGACTTCAAAATATAGACAAAGTAATTTGTTAGGGAGGGATCGGAAAACAAGAACCAGCGGTAATTATGGAGGCTTTCTGTAGGAGCTGTCATTGGATCTGTGTGTGAGCCTTGAAGGAAGCTAAAGATTTTAAGAGAAGGGAGGTGAGGCAAGAATGCATTCTAGACTATGCATGGAGACTGGAGATGGAAAGTTATACGTGGAAAACAACAAGATCAGTTTCACCGGCACTCTGAGTTTGTGATATAGTCCAATGAACAATAAACCAGGAAAGGCTTTAGGTGCTAAGCAGAGTTGTTTGTATTTGATCCTAGGAAGAATAGGGAGCTTCGGGCTTCTGCTTTAGGAATATAAACCCTGAGACCATTGCGGGGTGAAATGGAAAAGGGAGGGACTTGAGTCAAGAGAATCAGTTAGGAAGTCATCCATCATGAATGCTTAGAGAGAACTTGGACTCCATGACCTTTGAGGTTCCTTTCGATCCCAAGTTTCCTTAAGACCAGAGAGCTATAGCCTGATTCCCAACCATGACAGAAACACTGTCTCCAGGCAGTAGCCTGGGAATGCTCCTTGGGCTGAATTTAAACAGTGGCTTCATTGGTATCAAAAAGAGAGGATAGCTGAAGTCTGCATGTTGTTACCTCTTGTTGGAACCAGCAGTGCTGCCAATTCAATTAAACACTCTGTGTTTGCTGGGCTGCTGACGGTGGAATTCATGGAGCACATGAACTGCCTTGAAATTTGCCCAGTGGAAAGAGCTTTAAGTCTAAGTTTGTGCTGAAGGAAAATCCATTTACCTAGATTTCCTGCTTGGGGTGGGGTGGTTGAGACATCTATGATACTGTGGAATCAGGATTCGAAGCCTATCTTCGTTTGTGGTGCTTAAAAAGACCTTGAAATTACTGCAGAGGGCTATGGGTAGACCAGAAAATGCCTCTGTGAAGGATTACCAGGAAAGTGCTTTCCTGTGGGAAACCTTGTCATCTCGAAGCAGAACAATGGCAAACACCTGCTCAGCGTTCTGTAATCAATTATCCATTAATATGTAACCCTTTTTTCAGAATATTACAAAAAAAAATAATCAAGTATCCCACTGTGTCTGATTACTTTGTATATCTTTATTCATCTCCCAACTCTACCAGCCTTACTTGACTTATTTTCTGCAAAGATGTTGCATGTTCAGCCTAATTCAGCTTGGCTGTAGCACCTGGGAACGTACCTGTACTCTGGCTCTTTCTCTGCTGACACAAGAAATTAGGAAAATGCCTTCAGGGAGGCACCACCTCACACCCATCTGATAGGCAGAGTTGACAGAAAAAGGAAATGACCAATGCTGGAGGGGCTGTGGGAAAACAGGTATGTTAATACACTACTATAAGAGCTCCAAACTCATTTAGCCATTTTGGAAAGCAATTTGGAACTATGTCCCCAAAACTATTAGACTTCGGTCCAAGGAAACCACTATTAGATCTACATCCCAAAGAGACCAAAGAGAAAGGAAAAGGACCCTTACATAACACAAATATTTATAGGAGCTCTTTTTGCGGTGACAAAGAATTGGAAACTAAGAGGATGCCCATCAATTGGAGAATGGCTGAACAAATTAGAAGATATGAATGTGATGGAATACTATTGTGCTAGACTACAAGAAAATGATGAAAGGGGTGGTTTCAGAGAAACCTGGGAAGACTTGTATGAACTAATGCAAACTGAAATAAACAGAACCATAGCAAGTTATACAATAATAAAAATATTGTAAAGACAAACTATTATGAAAGCCTTAAATGTTCTGAGGAACACAATGACCAGCTATAATTCCAGAGAACTCATAATAAAACATACTACCTACCCCTAGCTGGAGAGGTGATGGACTCAGAGTGCAGACTGGGGCTTCTTGTTTTGGTTTGGGTTTGGTTTTTTTGGCATGTCCAATACAGGAATTTGTTTTGCTTGAATTATCACAAATAACCAGGATAATCCCCTGAGAAGTTACAGACTGAGCACTATGACGCTAAGCTAGATCTCATGCCCTCTGCTTAGACCAGTTTCCATAACGGAATGAGGACAGAGAAAGAGCAGACATGCAGACTACTCACGAAATCAGCTACAGAGAGCTGCCTCTTCCCTGTTGTATTTATCATGATTGTTCATGTCAGATTAAAGATTACAGATCTTACAGATTAAAGCGTTGTGCTGATTGATAAGGCCATTTTTTCAGAAGGATTTTGGCACCCTGCAGATGTAAGTTAAAAGCATTGTGGAATGATGTCACTAAATCCAGTGACATCCCACCCATGGCTCCTCTAAGTCCTAGGGACCATCCAGAGCATGCCTAAAATGACCCAGTATGGGACAGGTGTTCCCCAGGGCAAAAACTGGGCTTTGGCAAGTCAAGCCTCCTTAGCTTAGCTTATTGCTTAGCTGGACAAGTGTCTATTTCGTGGGATCTGAACCTTTGGGGCATTAAGGGCCACTGGCAGTCAGGGCCCCTTCTCAGAATAATGTGTCTGAGTGAACAGTTTTATAAAGGAAATGAGGGACTCGAGCCCTCTCATAGAGAGCCCCTCCTCTCTATGAATCTCCCTACCAAACTGCTACTAAGAGCACGTATCCTTCCATATCTTTCTCAACACACATAGCATTCTCCTGCCAAGTGGTCTGTCTACTCTTCCAAGAAGCAGGAAATCCAGACCAGGTTGAACATTTGGCAAGAAACCAAGGTATTCCCTAATGGCCCTGATGAAAAATAGTCATCCTCAGAACCTCCCACTAATACTAAATAGTAACTGTTTCTCTTTTACCCAGGAACCCTTAGGGTCTTTCCCTACCAGTTTGATTTTTTTTTTTTTATTAAAGGGGCTATCCCTTGAGTAGCTACTTAAAGAAGCCTATTCATCAAATGAGTGTGTCTCACTCAAAGTAAGAATCTGATAAGACCTTAGCCTGAAAGGGCCAGGGTCTCCCATTGCATCCTGGGCCATCTCCCATAGTCCTGATGAATATCAGGCCATTGGACCCAGGTGGCTCAGGAGAAGAAAATGAGGCTGGTGACCTTGTACAGCCCTCCCTCACTCAAATCACAGTCAACTGCAAGTCATAGCATCATCTTGCTGTCATGGTCCTCTTAGAGAATGATGGACAAACACACAACAACATCCTCAGACCTTCTCTTCACTCATAACAATAAATAAGACGTATATAGCACATTACAGTCTGTAAATCCCATTGAACTTGCACAACAATGAAAGGAAGTGACTTTGAATACTATTGTCACCATTTTTAAAAGACAGTCAGGGCTAAGTGACTTACCCAGGGTCACACAGCTACTAAGTAAGTCTGAGGTCACATCTGAACTCAGGTCCTCTTCAGTCCAGGTGCTCTATCCATTTCACTGTCTTGCTGTCCTCTCTCACCATTTTTAAAATGAGGAAACTAAGGATCAGTTTAAAACGCCCATGATCATACAGTAGATAAGTATCAGAAGTAAAATGGAAACCAAGTGTTCCCTGATTAGGAAACTGAGTCCAAGCAGGTATGAGTGATTTGCCCAGGGTCACACAGCTAATAGGTATCAGAGGTAGAATGATAGTCTGGGTGTTCTCTGATTGAGAAACTGAGCCTGAAAGAAGTTATATGGCTTAACCAAAAAAATCAAGGAGCAGCCAGGATTTGAACATGGGCCCTCTGACTCAAAATCCAGCTTGTTTTTCACTGTGCTGCCTCTCCCTCCCCCTTCTTTGCTCTAAAGTAAACTAATCTCCTCCAATGTCCTAGGCTGGCTAATAAGGCACATCGCTGGCACAGTTTCTGTGCTCCCAGTTCTCATTTGTCCATGCCCACCCCCAACGTGGCCTAGAGCATTCTGTTCTGTCCCCAGGCGAGGGAGGCTCAGCCCCAGCAGCACCCCCACCCCCACCCCCTGCTCTTCACTTGGAGCTGTCAGATTGCCTGATGGGGAAATTGATATTGCCAGGGGAGAAAATAACAGACATGGGGAGAGGGAGGGACGAGCCTTTTTCTCCTTGGCCCCAGGTGAGGGCTACATTGTCAACAATGTGCAGGCAGGTCGCAGGCAGGGCCCTGCTGCTCTGCAGCTCACAGAGGAAGCCCTATGATTATTAACAAGAGTCCTGGAACACTCTTCTCCCCAGACTGTATCATTAAC
>JAQQSK010008736.1:0-13380 GCA_028658325.1 Potorous gilbertii
AGAACTATTGCACTAACCTTATTATGGATAACATCAAGGAAACTGCATAAGGAATCAGATTGTGGATAAGAAAATGAATGAAGTTTTGAATTCTCTCTCACTATAAGTTTTCAAACAGAGGCGATGGGGCCACTTATAAGAGATGTTATTAAAGTATTCATATATTGGATATATTGATCTCTGAGCTAATGGCTATCTTAGTTTTCTAAATGGATAATTATGGAGCATTATCTCCCCTTGACCTCCCATAAGAACACTAGTTATCTACTCCCCTGAATTTAGAGCAGGAGTTCTTAACCTGGACTCCATGAGCAGGTTTCAGGAGGTTGTGAAATTGGATAGGGGAAAAAAGTGGCCCCTTTATTTTCACAAACTTTTGGTGTCCTTTGTAATCTTATGTATTTATTCATTTAAAAACATTCTGAGAGGAGTCTATAGGCTTCAACAGACTGCAAAAGAAATATATGGCATATAAAAGAGTCTAAGAATCCCAGATTTAGAGGAATGTTGAGAATCTGCTGCCTCAAAATTTTAGATTAAGGGAAAATATTATCCTTTCTTATAACACTGAAGAGCAGGTAGAATCACACATACTAGTAGTCTGTGAAATTGAACCTTGCTTAAAACTAATTTTGGAGAGGTGGGATTTTTCTGTCCTTGGTCCTCTCCTGACTTGATTCTGGAGCTCTTGATGACAGAGTTTAAATATTATAGCTAGATCTTTCTGAATTTTTTTAATCTTTATTTTTTTGTCCTGGGAGGCACACAGGTGCTGAGTCATACATTTGTGATATCTTTATGAAAAATGCTAGTGGTGCCACGTTACCAACCTTCTACCATGACTGTCCAACATTCCCATCAAATTCCCCGGGCCCAGGAGCTGGGTCTGAACTTGGTCTAGCTGCAAATATTTCAGCCCTTTGAAAGAAAGGGTTATCTTGGAATAGCAACATAAATAAACTGTGATTATAGAAACCAGCCAAAGCTGCCTTGTTATTTTGTGTCTCATCAGAGGTTGCAAAGTGAAGCCTTCCAGGAAAAATGTACTTGTCTGGTTTTACTTAATTTCAGAAATTATTTGCAGATCTTGGGAAAACAGTATGGGTTGTTTGCTCTTCAGGGGGTGGGGTGAGAATGATTATTTTCTGTCAGAGGAAGATACTGTAGGTAATTCCATTTCTGTTTATCCCTGAGATACTGAAGTCCTTCACAAAAGCGACACTGGGTCAGGCTACGTCAGGTGGCAGAGAGGAGGTGCCACCATCCTGAATGTGGGAAGCTGTTTTAAGAGCAGAGGGCTGGTGTACTGATTTATAGGGCTTGTGATAAGCATGAATTTTTATTTTTTTCCAAACAAATCCTTCTGCCCCCAAAGCCCCTCCTGAGTTTTTGATGTTTTTTTTTCCCTTTTCAATATGCTCTGCCTACCCCTACCACCCACTTTGGTTTCCACTGCACTGGGTTGGTTGGGTGTTCTTCCATTCTCTTCTGACAGTGTGGGTCTTCCCCTTTTTGTCAGTGGCCTCTCCCTCCATTTCCATGTGTTTTCTGCACATGTCTGTTCTCTAAGCTACCAACAAGGCCAGCACTAGTTCAGAGAGACAATTAGCCTCACAATTTGCTGCTCCTCACCCCATCCCACCCAGACCTGGGGTTGTTATATTCAGAGAAGAATAATCAAGCAGAGCTCACAGAAGTTTTGATTTGGGACAGCATGAAGGTGGGAGTGAAAGCAGGCTTTCAAGTAGCTAAGGGAAGAGAACTGGAGGAGGGAGGCAGCCAGAAAGATAAATTAATGTAGATGATTTATTTATTCCTAAAGGAACCATGTTTCTGTCAGGATCAGAAGATAGCTTAGCAAAGAAGTCAGCCCAGACCAAAAAAGGAAAGAAAGAAGGAAAGAGAAAAAAGAAGGAAGGAAAGAAGGAAGGAAGGAGGGAAGGAAGGAAGGAGGGAAAGAAGGAAGGAAGGAGAGAGGGAGGGAGAGAAGGAAGGAAGGAAGGAAAAGAAAATTTGGAAAGAGTTAATAGAGAAAGTTAGTTTGGTACTTGACAAGATGAGAGCCCAGTATCTTTAGCATATAGAGATCCATAAGGGAACTTAAAGAAATCTGGCTCTTGACTTTTTTTCTGCATGGAATCTTTTGGCAGTCTGGTAATACCCACTGACACAAAATAAAATATATGATATTAAGGAAAACAAAACAAAATAAAGTTTGGTGAAAATAAAGATGATTTTTACCCCCATTCATGTTCATAAAACCCCTCTGAAATCTATCTAGGATGTCAGGTTAAGAACTGCTGAGTTAATCCTACTCCCTCACTTTATAAATAAGGTAACAGAGGCCCAGCAATGTTGAAAGATTAGACTAAATTCACACAGGTAGTGAGTAACCTAGCATTCAAACCCAGGTCTTATAACTGGAAATCCAATACTATTTTCATCATAGTAATAACTAATTTTCCTAAGAGGATTAGGGAAAAAATAGTACTCACTCATTATTGAGGGATATAATAAAAACCATCAGGAAATAAGCATTTATTAAGCACCACTATGTGTCAGACACTATGCTAGATTCTGAGAATTTAAAGACAAAGATGAAACTGTTCCTTCCCTCAGGGAACTTAGACTCCTTTTCTGGCATCTTATGGAACTGACCCTGGATTCTTATGCCCACAGAGCACAAGCTCTTGAATATTAAACTGTGTCCTTGATTGTGGACCAGTGACAAAATAGGGAATGCATCTCAGACCCAAGTGGATACGATAAATTCAGAGAGACTCACCATCAGAGGGCTGGCCACCACCACCACCACCGTCATCATCAATGTCACCATTATGACTGCTATTCTTGGCAAGGGAGTGAGGAAGGAGGGTATGTAAACTAATTCAAGATAAGGAAGTTTTATGAATATGATCTGCATCAGTAAGAAAAGCATGAACTTCTACTTCTTTTAGGGTACAGTGGCTGTCACCCAAAGTCCTGAAGGGCTTGAGTTTGCCTGTTGAAAGTTCAACATCCATCTGTACAATGATTTTGATGCTGTGGGCACCTTATCTGCTTCAAAGTGTATATAGAATTCTTTTTAAAAATACCTTAATTAAAGTAAGATGAAAGAAACAAAGGAAGGCCTCCAATATGCTATGGACATGTTGTATGGAGGACTTATGGAAATAACAGAAGAATGGATTTCATGAAATGAGGCCTTGATCTCTAACTAGTGGAAGAAGTATCTGCATAAGCATGACACCAGAATCAGTGAAGTTTGGAATTAGGAGGATTTCATATAAACTCTGTAAATTAAAACCAAGTGTTATTCAATCATATTTTTGGAAGAGTAAAGTCATGAAATCAAACCAATACACTAAAATAGTCATGAATCCTTGGTAAAGAGGAACTTACAATTCCTAAAGGGTCATCTTTACAAGTCTATCACTCCATGCATCTTTATATATCTCACAGAGCCTTAAAATAGTACTTTATACATAGTGTAAAGGTTGAAACCGAACTATATTCAAATTTTAGCTCTGATACCGTAACAGAGTGAGCATATTTCAATGAAACAATTAGAAGATCTTATAGTGAGTCTGAAAAGTCTTTAAAAGTCACTAGATAAAGTGAAAACATACTGAGCAAGATATATCTATTTCAGTTGGTTGGGGGATTTTTCTATAACCTCTAAGACCTGAATATAAATATCAAGTTCATTAGAATTAGAAGAAATTCCAGAAAATGAAGCATGTGGTTTTGAGGAACAAAGGTAGTACTGAGCTGTGGCAGAGAAAGGAGATATCAAGGCGGATAATTGACTCTATAGGAATCTCAGAACAGAAAATCCAAGCTGGGGAAGTCCCAAGAAAAGGTTAGCTCTTCCTTAACTTCCCCTTCAGAAACCTGTCTATCCAGAGGCACTGTAATATCATCAGCTGTTTCATCATTTAAATGTTTCCAGGAAACTGAATTTTGTCTTAACCACAAAGAGGCCAGAAGTTAACTAGAGATAGATATAAATGTAAAATTTGGCAGCATTTAACCTCTGCTTAAATGTTTAAAAATTTCCTAATTGGGGGATTAGAGTGATTTTGACTAACTTCATGACTGTCTAGAATAAACTCCCTAAGTCTTAAGAGGAGGGAACCATATGTATCAGAGGGGCCATTATATTTCCTTCTGTCTTAGAATGAGTAAAATATTATAAGAATTGGTTACAATGATATTACTGATTAACAGTTTGGAGGGATCTTAGAGGTCATCTACTCTAATCTTTTCATTTCACTGATGAGGAAACTAAAGCCTAGAAAGGTTAAAAAAACAAATACGTAAAAAGTACAAAGGCTAAGTTTAAAATAATAATCAATCAATTGTTAAACATTTTTTTAGAAAATTTGAATCCAAGTCTTCTGATATCAGATACAGCTCTCTTTCTGCTACAAAATGTACTTAGTATTTGTTTGTTGTGTTATTTTCCTAAATTGATAACTTTTGCTGGGCAGTTGAAAGTTTGTTATGGAAGGAATTGAGAGCTGGCTGTGGTTATCTCAACAAGATAGAATGAAAAAAACATTTTCCTCAGAATTAGAAATTTTAGGTTCAAGTTACAGTCACAAATTTACTATGTGACTTTGTTCAGGTCACTTTTACTCTCTGGTCCTCAATTTCTTTGTTCTAACAACCTTACAGGATTGTAGTGAGGAAAAGACACTTATAAGCCTTAAAATTCTATAGAAAAGTAAGTTGTTCCTTTTATTCTGACCTGGAATCTGCTATTGCCAGTTGTACATAGTTTGAAATGTAAGGAGGTTGAACTAAACGACTGTTAAATTCTGTTCACCTAAGATTGAATCATGATAATACTAATTTTGGAACAGAAATTTCTGAGAAACTTAGAGATTTATTTTTCTTTTCCTTTTCCATGCTCACTTTAAACACTCTGCCTGCAATATAAAGAATCTCCATGAAATCTGCCATTTCTGATCAATTACCCATCTGGTACTACATTATCAACATGAACTCTTGGATCACTATGTGATCTGGGGCAATGTTGAGGATGACAAAGCAGCGTAAATACTGGTCTTTCTTTCAGAATATATGGCGCTGATATTTATAACTTGCATGAACAAGGGAAAGTGATTTACACCCTCTGAGCCTCAGTTTCCTATCCTTTAAAAATGTAGAGTGTCCATAAACAAATGAACAAACAAATAAATGAAAATATACATAACCGTATAGGAACACAGGATCATTGACGTAGAGCGAGAAGAGATCTCAGAAGTCATCTAGTCCTTTATTTACAGATGAGAAAACTGTGGTCCAGAGTGATTAAGGGAGCTGGCCAAGGGAGCAAGCAATACCTATAACATTTATCTAATAGGGCTGCATCAGGAATTACATATATAAATTGTCCCAAAGGAGACACCACATACATAGGCAAGGACTATGTATGTATATAGTTTTATCTTAATGAAGAGCCAGCAGTTCTTAAAGACCACAAAACATCCTTGCACAGGTGAATATGGGTCCAGGTAAACCATACCTCTCCTTGAACCTCTATATTGGATCGTTATACCAGAGACAAGAATTCAGTGGGAAATATGATCAGGGAGAGGAAGTAGAGAATAACATGGGGGTGCTAAGTGGCAGATCTGAGATAAATATAAAATATCAAGAAAGTTATTTTGATGCATATAAGTGAGAATCTGATTCTAAATTACCAGTCTATGGAGACAGATTCTGTAGTGCATGAAGGAGTTTGGCTATGAAAATAATGACTTGAAAAAAAGCTCTGTGGGCCTTGGATATCATTAAACAATATGCAATAAATCTTTGGAGTATTATTCACCCCTCCACACCCAAGTCTTTGCCCCCACTCTTCTCAATAAAGTTATTGCAACAATTTTATGACGGTAATTAAAATCATATCAAATCTCTGATCATTCTATGGGACAATGAGCATGAGGTCAACATCACACAGTTAACAGGGATCAGAGAGCTTTTGGTAGCTTGGATAACTAAGGAGGAGGAGGAGAAGAAGTTCTAAGGTAAGCTAGAACTTTTAATACTATGTGACCACAAGGAGAGGTTGGTTCAGGTGAATCTTCTCTATTTCCTGTTAAACCTGAGGAAGAAGCTGTACAACAATGCAACAAACAATTATTAAGCACCTACTACGTGCATAGCATGGAGAAATGCAAAGTTTGGGTCAAATGAAATATCTGACCTCATGAGAACTGCAGTTTACAAGGTTTGTAAAGCTAATAACTATAATGCACAATATTATATGATAAAAAGACATCTGTATAGCAAGGAATAAAAAAACTGACCTTGAAGTCAACAAGATTTGGGTTCAAGTCCTTCCTCTGATATGTGTTGAGTGACTTCAGGCAAATTACTTAACCTCATAGCACTCAAGCAATACTTTAGGACTTTATGTTATAGGGAAAAATATGTATATATAGACACACACACACATATATATATATATATATATATGTGGAGCATTTTATTATTGCAGAATTCTCTATATAAACAAAATAAGTCCTTTTTTTCATAAAGACTTTAGAGAGATAATCAAAAGAAGAACAATGAAAAAATATTTCAATAAACAGTTAGTTGGTGGAGTAGGAAGCTAGATGGAGTAGTATGAGGTATCTCTGTGGTGTCATCAATAGAGCTCAGTATTTGAAGTCAAGAAGACCTAAATTTAAATCCTATCTCAATTGCTACTTGTGTGACCCGGGGAAAGTCACTTAAAAGCTCTCAACCTCAGCTTCCTCATCTGCAACATGGAAATGATAATAGCACTCATCTTACAGCGTTCTTGTGAGGATAAAAATGAATTAATATATTTTAGAAGTTTTGTAAACTTCAAAGAGCTATATAAATGCTAGTTAGTGGTAATGGACATGGAGAGAAACTTGGAGTCAGGAAGATGGCATCTAATCCTACCTCAGACACTTCCTAGGTTTTTGACCCTTGGTAAGTCACTTAACTTCTCCTGGTTAGAAGCACTCTCTTCCCTTGAGGCTTCACCATCTGGCTGGTTCCTCTCAGAACATCCAGTTTAAGGAGGCCAAAGCCAAAGATGTCTTCATCACTTGAACTGGGAGTCATGAAGTCTGGAGTAAGGTCCAAGTTAGTTCTTCCTAGCTGGGTAACTTAGACACATTAATCTTTGACTTTGAGCTTATTGAGATAGGACTCTTAGTAGTGCCAGAAACTGTTCCTTTGTGCAGAGCACTGTGCTGGATGCTAGGTATAGATATACAGTTGAGATGAAACATAGTCTCTGCCTCCATGGAACTTACAGTCTACAAGATCAATAAGACACAAATAAAGGTAAGTGAAATGTAAACCCAATAGAAGATAAAAGGCACAAGAGAAGTATAAACAAGGGGTTTGAAGGAGATTTTTTAAAATCTAGTTAATTTCTCATTGAATCTCTGTCAAGTATGTAGTTCCTATTTATACAGGTAGAATTTCAGATACTGAATGTTGACAAACTCATGACATACTTCTGTAGCTTATTTCTTGACACATATTAATCACACATGTTAAGTACTTTTTCATTCATTCCTTGATTCATTTTAACACTGAAAAGGAACTTTGACATTTATATTTCGCTCTGACCTCCATACATGTGAAGTGGGTAGTATAAATATTGTTTCCCATTTTGCAGATGAAGGAATTGAGAATAGGAAGGGAAAGGAATATGCATCTATATAGCATGTCCTATGTGTCAGGTACAATGCTAAACACCTTTTACAAATATTATCTAATTTGATATTCATAACAACCCTGTGAAGTAGGTGATGTTATTCTATCCAGAAGTTAAGTGACTTGCTCAGGGTCACATGACTAGTATGCATTTAGGGCCAGATTTAAACTCAGATGGGTCTGACCCCAGGCACAGCATTGTATTCATTATACCACCACTGCCTCTGCGAGTCTATGATGATACAATGGTAAAATGTGAGGGACTTTAAAGATTATGAGATTCTAAATATTTCATTTTCAAGAGGAGGAAGTTTAGGTTTCTGAAGGGGAAATGACTTTCCCAAGGTCATCAAACAGCACACCTAAGGCTAGAACTTAGGCTTTCTGACTATTGTTCTAAGTTCTTTCCACTATACTACAAATGGACAGAAGAGGTTTGATTACCCTATTGTGTGGATGAGGAACATGAAGTCTAGGATATTTCTATGAGTGTACTTAGCTAGTAAATGGCAAAGGCAGCTCTCTGGTTTTTCAACTGTTATATTAAGCTCACAATTCTGAGACTGGACTGGGAGTAAGTTAAACTTTTGAGTCAGTAACTAGGGATCTTTAAACACGGGACAAAAGGAAGCTTCATGACTTTAACATCATTGGAAAAAAAGATTTCATTGCTCAAGAAATATTGAGAGATCAGTTTGATGGGGACTTGCCAACATGTGGTCAAAACTGTGAAGGACGTTTGTAACTGTATCAATAAATAAATCAAACACAATATCTAGAAATTGAGTAATAACAATCTTCAGGACATGGGCAAAATAGGAGAGAGTCATAAGGTTTGTAATCTTAATTTTCTGAACACCAGAGAGGAAGAGTGATAAAAGAATGTTTGAAAGACTGTTGGACCAGAGAATTTTTAACTCTTACCTACTTCTTTTAGGTTGCATGCAATCATCTTCCTACTTCCTGGAGTCTATAGAAGCTATTTCTAAGAGCTAAGGCAACATCAGCAATTTAATAGGCTCAGCTCTAAGCTAATCTGAGGAAACAGGAGGGTAATATTGTGTGTTTTTTTAGAATATATGTCAGTTTTGAATTAAGGAAGTCCAACTAACGCTGTTAATAATGGAAAGTTGTTTCCTTGATTCAGACACACAATTTACTTCCACTCTGTCTTCTAAGATCTATTATTCTGGTTAGAGAGGAGTAGGGGAAAGTTGAATTGACTTCCCTCCCCTCACACCATTCCTAGCAGTAAATAGAGCATTGGCCCTAGAGTCAAGAAGACCTGAGTTCAAATGTGGCCTCAGACACTTAAAAAATTATATGAACTTAGGCAAGTCACTTAAACTCTGTTTAACTTCAGCTTTCTCACCTATAAAATGGGGATAATATCTGCACCCATGTCCTGGAGTTGTTGTGAGAATCAAATGATATAATACATGTAAAGTGCTTAGTGTAGTGACTAGCACATAGTAGATACTATAGAAATGTTTATTCCTTTCCCTTCCCTTCCATTACTATATATTTAAACACATTGTGAACAGATAGGCTCTTAGCACTTATAAATACATAATTTCCCAATTTCTAATATCTTTAAAGCATCAATGGAATTATTAAAATTAATGACACCCAATGACCTAGTACAATGGATCAAATCCTTGATAATAGTGATGCTGCTGCTGGTGCTAACTCACTTCTCTACAGTACTTTAAAACCTAACAAGTCCTTTAAATAAATTATATTTTTGATCCTCACAACAGTCCTGGGAGTTTAACAGAACAAATATTATTCCTATTTATAGATTAGTAAACTAAGTCTCAAAGAGAGGTGAGGTGATTTATCAAAGTCACATAGCACATAAATTACAGAAACTGGACCAAAAGTCAATTACATTGCCTCGCTGACTCCCAAGCCAAGGTCCTTTGTTCCATTTAACCAATCTGCAATAAAATAAGCATCAATTGTATTCTGGGAAGATTTAAGGAAAAACACAATTGGAATTGTTCTAAATTCTAGAGTAGACTGGCCAGTATGGGCCCCATCCCTGGTTACAGCAACACACAACTTCAACATAATGAATACAATGAATTGCCTGGCAATCCCTATCAATTACAGATGTAGTCGTCTCATAATACCAATAGAAATCACAAAACCTAAGAGGTCATGCCAGAGAAAGCAGGGTTGAGTTTAAATCAAGATAGCTGAGAAGATGAGTTGGAAATATGGAGGTTTCCTATTCCACTTTTCAAATCCTAAGAAATATGATGGTAATTTCTTTCCTGCATGGAATCATAAAAGATCCCTCACTAAAAAGTGAATGAACAGAATTGGAATAACTTTAAAATGTGTGGCAAGATGCCCTGTGGTCATAATGAGATTTTATGTTATTTCTCTGTTCCCATTGTAACCTATTGCTATCTCGAAATCCTGTTCATGGAACACTGATATAATGTATTGATTTTAGTAACATTTTATAACTCATCATCCCAATAAAGTTAATGAAATTGGAAACTGAAATTGAACAGAAATACAGAAAGTGTAATTCATGAAGGAAAATGTACTTTAGTGTAGGAGACAATGTATTTCAAGAGGAATAGTTGACATTTCACATCCAGATTTAAGCTGACATTTCTCACACCCAACTTCCTATGGCTGACAAGACTTATGAATGAAGAGCAGCTCTGTGAATTCTAAAATGACTAAAAATAATTTGAATGGAGGAAGGTCTCCAACCAATAGGGGTATTATGCATAGCTTTAATCTTACTCCTCCACTAAAGTCTCCCTCTGATACCTCATCATAGAGCATGGCAGTGGCTTGAGATTCTTGAGGGTTGTTCCAGCAATAATATAAGTTCTGGCAGGACTGACCAAGCTGGAATGACTTTGCATCTGGGCCTGTTGAGAGATATTATGTCTGACAGTTAAGGACCAGCATAGCTAAGTATAGAAATGATCATCACCAGAGGGTTGGCCAACATGTGGTAATGGGAGGGCTTTGGGCAACTTGAGGGGAAGAGAAGTAATAAATACAGTCTACTAAGCAATAGAGGAATTAAAATCCACATCAGTAGAAGGATAATCACCAGTACCGGAGAAATAAGAAATTCTAGAAGCATTGAAGTTAATTATGCCATCACTCATTAAACAGAATTTTGTTCTTTGTCCCTCTCTATTGTTGTTGGATTGTTTCAATTGTGTCTGACTCTTCATGATTCCATTTGGGGTTTTCTTGGCAAAGATACTAGAATGATTTGCCATTTCCTTCATCAGCTCATTTTACAGAAGAAAAACTGAGGCAAATAAGATTAAGTTACTTGCGGGGTCAGGGGGTGGAGGAGCCAAGATGGTGGAGTAAAAACAGGGACTTCCCTGAGCTCTCCCACAAAGCCCTTCAAATACCTATAAAAATGACTCAACAAATTCTAGAGCTACAGAACCCACCAAATGACAGAGTGAAACAATTCCTCAGCACAAAACAACCTAGAAAATTGACAGGAAGGGTCTTTTGCACTGGCCAGGGAACAGAATGCAGTTCAGTATGGTCCACACAGGCAGAGATGGGCAGAGCAGACCTTCGGGGACTGAATCATTGGCAGCTGTGGCAGTTTGCAGATTTCTCAAACCACAAACACCAAAAAGATCAATGGGAAAACTCTGTGGGAACTGGGGGAAAGAGGAGTACTTGCTTTGACCATGTCTAAACCCAACCCCGGGTGGTGGGGGTGGTGGCAGCATCAGCTTACAGTGGTGGCAGCAGCAGCATAGGCAGCTTCCAGAGTTCTGGGGCCACAGACAGTTTGGGGTATTGAGCAACTGATACAAAATCCGTGAAGTCTGGGACAGTACAACCCCACTCCCCCAATTGGAATCAGAGTCCTACCTTGACAAAGAATTAGAAAGTCAAGTGTTTGGCTGGGAGGATGAGTGAACACTGTAAAAGAACTCAGACTCTAGAATCTTGTTTTGGTGAAAAGGAAGATCAGGGCATACAACCAGAGGAAGACAGCAGCATCAAAACTCATACATCAAAAGCCTCCAAGAGGAATATGAATTGCCTATAGATCATGGAGGAGCTCAAAAAGGATTTTGAAAATCAAGTAAGGGAAATAGAGGAAAAAATTGAGAAATGAGAGAGATGCAAGAAATTAATGAAAAACAAGTCAACAGCTTGCTAAAGAGGACAAAAAACTAATGAAGAAAATAATACCTTAAAAATAGACTAACCCAAATGGCAAAAGAAGGTCAATAAGTCAATGAGAAGAATGTCTTAAAAAGCAAAATAGGCCAAATGGAAAAGGAGGTCCACAAGCTCACTGAAGAACTTATTTTCTTAAAAATTAGATTGGAGCAGATGGAAACTAATAACTTTATGAGAAATCAAAAGAATGAAACCAAAGAACCAAAAGAATGAAAAAATAGAAGACTGTAAAATATCACATTGGAAATATGACTGACTTTGAAAATAGATCCAGGAGAGATGAATTAAAAATTATTGAAAGCCATTATCAGAAAAAGAGCCTAGACATCATCTTTCAAGAAATTATTAAGAAAAGCTGCCCTGATATTCTAGAACCGGAGGGTAAAACAGAAATAGAAAGAATCTACTGATCACCTCCCGAAAGAGATTCTGAAAGGAAAACTCCTAGGAATATTGTAACCAAATTTCAGAGCTCCCAGGTCAAGGAGAAAATATTTCAAGTAGCCAGAAACAAACAATTTAAGTATTGTGGAAATACAAGACAAGATCTAGCAGCTTCTACACTAAAGGACCAGAGGGTCTGGGATACAATATTCCAGAGGTCAAAGGAGCTAGGATTAAAATTAAAAAATCACCTACTGAGCAAAACTGAGTATAATGCTTTAGGGAAAAAAATGGGGATTCAATGAAATAGAGGACTTTCAAGCATTCCTTTTTTAAAAAATGGTATCAAGAAAAATTCATTACAAATGGAGTTCAGAGGAGGGAAGGTCTTCTACATTCCTTCCCCTGAAGGAACAGGTAGCTTCCAAAATGGCCACCAGAAGGACTATTACCAGGTCAGAATGAGGCAGGACCTTATAGAATTTTGAACTTTGAACCTCAGGGGCTGCCATCACCTGGCCATGTGACTTAATATGCTTCTTCTCTGATAGGCTTCCCCTCAAGCAACTTACTGAGCATGTGCAGTAGTTTTCTGACCTCCTCACTGTACTAGGTCACATTTCTGGTCTGGATGCTTCTTCAAGCCATCTTCAGCACAGCATCTGAGCATCTTCTTCCCCTTAGCTTCTTGTAAAAATCCAGATGTTCACTCTCCTACAAAACTGATCTCGGTACAATTTTAGATTACCATTCCTAAGCTTTATAGACTTATTATTCTTACAAAATCAAAGTTGTAACTTTAGCCAATTGTTGTTTAAAAATTTACACTAGAACCAAGATTTTACATTTTACATTAATTCAGCATCCATTTTCCCCATCAGGAGGATGAAATTGCACTAAGGAGTCAACAGGCTCCAGTATTTACATGAACACAATAAATATCATTTAACACAGTACATATAACCTCATAAAAAAATTCTAATTTCTGGTCATGTGATGCTTTTTTAAATATAAATTTATTTATTTAACTTTTTACATTCATTTTCACAAAATTTTGGGTTCTAAAATTTTCTCCCCATTTGT